>PVJC01021513.1:0-28170 GCA_004026665.1 Murina feae
TCACTAATCATCCGAGAGATGCAAATCAAAACAACAATGAGGTACCATCTCACACCTGTCAGAATGGCTATCATCAACAAATCAACAAATGACAAGTGCTGGAGAGGATGCGGAGAAAAAGGAACACTCGTGCACTGCTGGTGGGAATGCAGACTGCTTTGATTTTTTTCAACTATTTGATTGTATGACCATTGAAAATGATATTACATTAAAACTATAAATATTTATAAATATACATAAACTAGTGGCCCAGTGCATGAAATTCAAACACATTCAAAGGGAATTAATTGGAGGAAATATTTTAATATTGCAATTTGCCCTTTCTCTATAATAGAAGTGTCAGAGATGAAAGAAAATTAGTGAAATGTATATGAAAATCTCCCTCCTGTCAGAGTCTGGGGCATGCCACAGGACCCAGAGTCAAGTCCCTGCCCACCCATGTGTGCTTTGAACTCACACAAGACCCATACCTGGCTGGCCCCGCCTCCATTAAGCCCCACAGGGTGGAGGGGGGTGCAGCCTCAGGTCCCCGGGCCCAGCACCAGGGCGGAGGGCATGGCCTCAGGTCCCCCAGCCCAGCCTCAGGTCCCCTGGTCCCAGTTTGAGGGCATGAGGGTGTGACAACCATTTGCATATTAACTCTTTATTACATAGGATATGTAAGGTAGATGGCAATAAAAATATCTCATTTAATATTTATATCCATCTAGTGAAGTAGGTTCTATTTTCCCCAATATGCTGAAGAACTGAGAAACATGGAATTAAGTAACCTTTCTAATGTTACAAAAATAGATTAGTTGGTGTTTAAGTGCAGATCTCACTGACTACAAAGTCCATGCTCTTAGCCTCCGTCTTTCTCTGATTTGAAAGGTGCATGTGTGACAAATCAGGAGGAACTAATGGAAAATGCTCCAGGAGCCAAGCACTGGTCCAAGCTCTGCAGCCTCCTGGGCTTCTCTTCTCATCATTGAAGTGTCAGTTCGGGGCTAGCAAATCCCTAAACCTCATCTACCCGTAATCCCTGATAATCTCTATCATCTCTTTTTTTTTTCTTTTTTTCTCCCTTTATTGATTAAGATATTACAAATGTGACTTTCCGCCCAATGTCCTCTCATCCCCCCACTCCTGCCCTCACCCTCAACCCCTGTTGTCCACACCCATCGCTTATGCTTATATGCATGCGTACAAGTCCTTTGGTTGATGTCTCCCCCTCATCCCCACCCTCCCCCACTTTCCCTCCGAGTTTTGAGCATCTGATCAATGCTTCTCTGTCTCTACATCAGTTTTTGTTCATCAGTTTATGTTGTTCATTATAATCCACAAATGAGTGAGATCATGTGATATTTGACTTATTTAACTTAGCATAATGCTCTCCAGCTCCATCCATGCTGTTGAAAATGGTAGGAGTGCCTTCCTTTTTACAGCAGCATAGTATTCCATCGAGTAGATGTGCCAAAGTTTTTTAATCCATTCATCTGCTGATGGGCACTTAGACTGATTCCAAATATTAGCTATGGTGAATTGTGCTGCTATGAACATAGGGGTGCATATGTCCTTTCTGATTTCTGGTTTCTTGGAATTAAAAATAAATTCCTTGGCATAAATCTTATGTAAAGAACATTAAACACTAACCTATTTTGGAATATATAATGTTGATATATTGTTAACTATTTAATTTTAATATCACATATTAATTATAACTGATAACATTCCAAATTACTATTAAATGATAAAATATTTAATACATATTTCTGAATTATAAGAAAATATTACTATGTTTATTCAAATATTAAGGTTTTTAAAATGAATTAAATACATAATTTAATTAAACTTAGCATAATTGTAAATTATCTGCTATTATTAGTTGCAATATTCTTGACTGTCAATCTAGTTACTCAAAATAAGGTAGAGAGTTCTATGGAATATGGATTTATTCTTAAGCAGGCCAGTATTTCTCACCGCGGTGGTATTTTTTAAAATTATAGTTCCTGAATCCTAACTGCTGAAGTTTCTTTGTCAGTAGGACTAGAGATGGGATTAAGGATTTTTTTAACAAGTGATTAATACAAATAGTCCTTAGAACAGTCTTGGAGAAACACTGTCACAGACTCCTCAAAGGAGGAAGATAACTCTCCATTCATTTCAATATCATACCAAAGGAGTGACTGTGTAACATGACATTTTTGCTATTGTTAAGATTTAACAACTAAAAATAAAATATTTGGACATTGGTATCTCCCTAACCTACTACCGATGGCATGATTCTCCTGGCCAGACGATGTTTATATAAATAAATGCTTTCCTTTTTATTTTCTTATATGAGGAGGGAGGTAACTGATTCATTTAAAAGAACACACAAAAAAACAGTCATTGATTTTTATTTTGTTTTGGTTGTTATTTTTAAATTGAGACACAGATAAGGAATCATATTGGATTGATGCAATTTCTGAATTCAATAGTGTTATAAATCAGATAAAAAAGACAGAATAAAGATATCCATTTCTTAGCAGACATACATAAAAGTGGGTATTCGAAACACTATAGTATATCATGTCAAACATAATCCACAAGGAATAGTGATCTCCATTCATAGTCACTGTCTTCTCTATTTTTTGATGGAATTGGTAGATAGTAAAATATGTTTAACAATGCCATCAACTACTGAAAGATTAAAAAGAAAACTTTGTAAAAGTGAAATATATCTAAACCCTCATGGCTATCTGCTTTGTTACTTTATTTTTAATTTTTTCTTTATTGATTAAGGTATCATATATGTGTCCTTATGCCCCCCATTGCTCCTCACCCCCTCACTCATGCCTTCACCCCCCTGGTGTCTGTGTCCATTGGTTAGGCTTATATGCATGCATGCAAGTCCTTTGATTGATCTCCCCCTTACCCTCGCCCTCCCCTACCTTCCCTCTGCAGTTTGACGGTCTGATCAATGCTTCTCTGTCTCTGGATCTGTTTTTGTTCATCAGTTTCTGTTGTTCATTATATTCTACAAATGAGTGAGATCATGTGGTATTTATCTTTCTCTGACTGGCTTATTTTGCTTAGCATAATGCTGTCCAGTTCCATCCATGCTGTTGCAAATGGTAAGAATTCCTTCTTTTTTACCATAGCATAGTATTTTATCATATAGATGTACCACAGTTTTCTAATCCACTCATCTGCTGATGGGCACTTAGGCTGTTTCCAAATCTTAGCTATGGTGAATTGTGCTGCTATGAACATAGGGATGCACATATCCTTTCTGATTGGTGTTTCTGGTTTCTTGGGATGTATTCCTAGAAGTGGGATTACTGGGACAAATGGGAGTTCCATTTTTAGTTTTTTGAGGAAACTCCATACCTTTCTCTACAGTGGCTGCACCAGTCTGCATTCCCACCAGCAGTGCAGGAGGGTTCCTTTTTCTCCGCATCCTCTCCAGCACTTGTCATTTGTTGATTTGTTGATGATAGTCATTCTTATAGGTGTGAGATGGTACCTCATTGTTGTTTTGATTTGCACCTCTCGGATGATTAGAGACTTTGAGCATTTTTTCATATGTCTCTTAGCCTTCCTTATGTCCTCTTCTGAAAAGTATCTATTTAGGTCTGTTGCCCATTTTTTGATTGGGTTGTTTATCTTTCTTTCGTTAAGTTGTATGAGTTCCCTATAAATATTGGAGATAAAATCCTTATCAGTGGTAACATTGGTAAATATGTTCTCCAATGCAGTGTGATTTCTTGTTTTGTTGATGGTTTCTTTTACTGTACAGGAGCTTTTTATTTTGATATTGCCCCATTTCTTTATTTTCTCTTTAGTTTCCATTACCGTAGGAACTGTATCAGTGAAGAAACAGCTTTAGCATTTTTCTGCCTGTGGATTCTTCTAATATTTTTATGGTTTTTCAACTTATGTTTAAGTCCTTATCCATTCTGAGTTTATTTTTGTGTATGGTGTAAGTTGGTGGTCTAGTTTCATTTTTTTTTTTTGCCTGTATTTATCCAATTTTCCCAACATCATTTATTGAAGAGATTGTATTGACTCCTTTGCATGTTCTTGCCTTCTTTGTCAAATATTAACTGAGCATAGTGATTTGGGTCCATTTCTGGGTTCTCTATCCTATTCCATTGACCTATATATCTGTTCTTATGCCAGTACCAGGCTGTTTTGAGAACAGTGGCTTTGTAATACAGCTTGATATCTGGTACTGAGATCCCTCCTACTTTGTTCTTCTTTCTCAGGATTGCTGAAACTATTTGGGGTCTTTTTTTATTCCAGATGAATTTTTGGAGAGTTCGTTCTAGGTCTGTGAAATATGCCATTGATATTTTAATGGGGATTGCAGTGAATCTATAGATTGCTTTGGGTAGTATTGACATTTTAATGATATTGATTCTACCAATCCATGAACACAGTATGTTCTTCCATCTGTTTTTGTTTTCCTCTATCTCTTTTTTCAATGTTCTGTAGTTTTCCAAGTACAGGGCTTTTACCTCTTTAGTTAAGTTTATTCCTAGGTATCTTAATTTTTTTGTGTGATGGTAAATGGGATTGTTTTTTTTAATTTTTTCATTAATCTTTCCTAAGTATTGTTGAATGCCACTATATATTGATTTTAGAACTTTGAATAGCATTTTTAAAAGAAAAAAATGAAATGTCTCATATTTAAAAATGTATTTGCAATAAGTGAATTTAGCTTCCTTGAATTTATTCCTGTGTTGTATTTAGGTTTACTAATATTTTAAATCTCTTCCTTTGCCAGCAACTTCAAAAATGTGAGTTGAGACCCAAAGGTGGATTAAAGAGCAATCCTAAGAATTACATAGTATTCAATGAAGTAACTACATGAGATTTCAACACTTTTAATTTTCAGCTTGTAGTTACTCCCATCAGTTTGTACAGAAGTCTTAGAATATTATTCTCAAAATAATAATAGTATTAGTAATTATTATTACTATTAATACTAATATAACAATGGAACAACACAACATGTTGTTTACTGAAATATGAGTGAAAGCAGCTTAATTCTTGTTGCAATTGCTGAAGAAACCATCAATAGAGTTATTTTTTTTTAATGTGGGGAAACATGCCATAAAATTCCTTTGTCTTTTTTTTCTTACCCTCGTAAGCAGGATAGAGTCTTTTTAAAATCCTCTCTTATTCTCAGCCTCAAAAGAACATATTGTTAATCTACCTCAAAAGAACATTTTCTTGCCCTGGCCAGTGTGGGTCCATTGTTTGAACATCATCCCATGCACTGAGAGGTCACATTCCCAGGTTTCAGGCTGGATCCCCTGTCGAGGGCATGCAAGAAGCAGCAGATTGATTTCCCTCTCCCTCTCCCTTCCTCACTCTTTAAAATCAATTAAAAATTTTAAAGAACATTATCTTAATTCACCTTGGGCAGACTTGTCTCTCTATCCCTTTTCCCCTCTGTCTACCTAATTATGTTGATAGTAATGATTCTCTACCACTAGTACCTTCAGTGCAAGTTCAGCTACTACCCTGATGTAGCCATGGTCTGGAGAGAATCAGGCAAAGGTGCAACTCTCCAGCTCTCCCTAGGGCAGTCCTTGTGTGATGGGGTGTGCTGATAAGAGTTCCTGGTGGTAGAGAAAATAAACAAAAGACAAGAAAGCCTGAATAGGTAAAGGTGAAATTCTCCTTAGTGGCCATGGGAAGAAATGAGGCATTAAATACCCCTATGTAAACTTTTCCCCAGTCTACTTTATGGAGTCAAATCACTACAGTCTTCCACAAAGAAGCATAAAATGCTAACCAGTGATAATTAGTGATCATTTCCATTAATGGCCCAACACAGATTCTTTTCATTCTTTTTTTCTATGTGTAGGGTAACATTCCTTCCTGATATCCCAGGGATGAGGTGTGGCTTTCTTTGGCTGCATGTGTCCATCAGGAATCCTCCTGGCTAACCTGATCCTTCCAGGAAAGAAGAACTTGGAAGTTAGGATTCAATAACTGTCATTCTTCAGTGACTATGCTTCTGCCCAGAGGAGGAAGATGGAATATTTACCACATCCTGTTCTTCATGTGTGAATTGAACCACAAGATGTGCCTTGGTGCCTTATGTGAAGTCAACCCCTTAATGTGCAGGCAGACAGAAGATTATCAGTTAGTTTTGTCTATTCATTCTGGGATCTGAAAAATACCAAAGGACAGCAATCATTTGTGTGACTGACCCTAACAGTTTCTTATCTGAATGAACACTAGACAGGCTTCCAAGCAATATTTTGTAAACTTAAGTTATATAAAAGAAAATCAGTTAACTGAATAATGCTCCACATAGTTTTAAATAATATTGAATAAAAGGAAACCATCAGAATGTATTGTATGTATTAAGTGTAAATTGCTTAGTTAGTAAATGCTTAAATGTTTTCTTTCATTTGTGTATGTAGGTATGTGATGTATGTCTGTGTATAATAGATTTCAATGTAAAGTGTATTTTTATGTGGGTCATAATCTAAAAGCCTATGTAGTCTCTCAATTGAGCTTGAATGATTCATATATCCTAGTCCAATAGAATATATCTATATCTTACCTGACTTCAAAAAGTGTGGCAAAATCTGTATCACTTTTGGTTCCCTGGTCTATTCTGATTTTCCAACTTCATTTTTCTGAGCTTCATTGGTTGGCTTTACTCTCTAAAGCTATTCTTTCTCTCTCCCTCCACAAACTTCATTTTCTAGAGTACTTTTATGTTCACAGAGAAGTTATGTGGAAAGTACAAAGTTCTCAGATACCCGTGCCCCAGACATTCACAGCCTCTCCTACTATTAACCACTCTCAATACACCCACCAGAGTTCTATATTTGTTATAATCAATGAATCTACATTGGCATATCATTATCAGCCCAAATCCATACTTTCCATAAGAATACACATATGGTGTTGTGCATCGTATGGGTTTTAATAAATGTATAATAATATGTATCCACCATTATATTATCATCATACAGATTAGTTCCACTGCCTTAAATATCCTCTGTGCTCTGTTTATTCATCCTTTCCTCCCCTCAACCTCTAACAAACAAAGATATATCTTCTGTCTCCATAGCTTTGCCTTTTCCAGAATGTGATATAGTTGTAATCATATACTGTGCACCATTTCAGATTTATTTCTTTCACTTAGTAATATGCCGTAAAATTTGCTCAATGTATTCTTATGGCTTGGTAGTACTCTATCATAAACTGTGGTACATGCAAACAATGAAATATTTCCATACAAGTTTTGGAAATTATGAATAAAGCTTCTATACATATCTGTGTGCAGGTTCCTGTGGGGGTATAACGTATTAGCTCATTTGGGTAAATACCAAGGAGGATATTGCTGAATTGTATGGCAAGCATATGTCCTGTTACATAGGAAAGTACAAACTCTTTTCCAGTGTGACTGTACTTCCATATTCCCACAAATGTTCCTGTTGCACCATGACCTCACCAGCATTTGGTGTTGTCAGTGTTTCAGATTCTGGCAATTCTAATAGACATGTAGTGATATCACATTGCTGTTTTATTTACATCTCCCTGATGACATAGGATGTGGAGAATCTTTTCATATGATTATTTGCCAAATGCTTTCTTCTTTGGTAATCTCTGTGTAGATATGTTTATATTTTTAGAATTGGGTTTGTTTATTTTGTGATTATTAGGTTTCACAACTTCTTGGTATACTTTGGATAACAGTCCTTTATTAGATACTAGAGGCCTGGTGCACAAAAATTTGTGCACTTGGGGGGGTCCCTCAGCCCGGCCTGTGCCCTCTCACAGTCTGGGACTCCTCAGGGGTTGTCCACCTGTCAGCAGGGAGTAGGTCTAAGCTGCAGTTGGACATCCTTAGTGCTGCTGAGGAGGCGGGAGAGGCTCCTGCCATCACTGCTATGCTGGCAGCTGTCAACCTGGCTTGTGGTTGAGCAGAGCTCCCTTGTGGGAGTGCACTGACCACAAGGGGGCAGCTCTTGCATTGAGAGTCTGCCCCCTGGTAGTCAGTGTGTGTGTCATAATGACCAGTTATTTTCAGTGGTTCTGCTGTTAGGGTCAATTTGCATGTTACCCTTTTATTATATAGGATAGAGGCCTGGTGCATGGGTTGGGGGCTGGCTGGCTTGCCATGAAGGGTGTCCTGGATCAGGGTGGGGGTCCTGCTGGAGTGCCTGGCCAGCCTGGGTGGGAGACTAAGGACCGTTTTCAAGCTGGCCACATCCCCTTCAGAGAGGAGGTTCTGTTGGGGTGCCGGGTAAGTCTGAGTGAGTGGCAGAGGGCTGTTTGCAGGTTGGTCTCCACTGGGGTGGCTGGCCAGCCTGGGTGAGTGGCTGATGGCTGTTTTCAGGCTGGCCAAGCCCCCCAACGGGGACCCTCACCCCATGAGGGTGTGGCCATCCTGGGTGAGGTGCTGATGGCTCTTTTCAGGCTGGCCATGGCTCTCAGCACCCAAGCTCCCAGAGAGACTGGCTGGAATCAGGTATCTGGGGTTTATTTATCTTCTATTACTGAAACTTAGTTGCCTTGAGTGGAGGCCACAGCTGGCCAGGGCAGGCTGGAAGCTTGGCTTCCTCCATTGCCAGGGCAACCAAGCCTCCTGCTTGCTCCAGCTCCGCAGCTACTGACTGCCATCTTGGTTGGGTTAATTTGCATATAGTTGCTCTTATTGGCTGGTGGGCATGGCTTTGGGTGTAGCAGAGTGACACCAATTTGCATGTTTCTCTTTTATTAATGTAGATGTTCTTTGCAACTGCTTTCTCCCAATCTGTGGCTTGTCTTCTCAAAGCAATGTTTTGTTTTGTTTTGAATATATTTTTTACTGATTTCAGAGAGAAAGGGAGAGGGAGAGAGAAATAGAAACATCAATAATGAGAGAGAAAAATAAACAACTGTCTCCTTCAGGCCCTATACTGGAGATTGAGCCCACAACCCAGGCATGTGCCCTGACTCAGAATCAAATCGTGACCTCCTGATTCTTAGGTAGATGCTCAACCACATTATTAATCAATGTCATCCCTATAAACGTAGTAAAATTTTTTTAAAAAAGAAATACTCACACTTTAAAAAATTGACTCAATTTTAAAACATATACCATAAGATAATTTTATGTTAGCTAAAAGCTTTTTGATAGTAGGCATGGAATAAATATAAAATATATGATATATGAAATACTGAAGTAATATTTTTTAGTTCTTAGATACTTTTTAAATGTATTTGATAATTTTAATTTCTGTAAAAATTTAATCCCAGATAAAATTATTAAAATCACTGTAACTGACTTGGCCATATGAAACCTACTAATAAAAATGTTACTCGTAAATTATATTTAATGATGTTTTGAGCACATTTACTTAGAATGACAAGTTATGTCAAGTGAACTTAGATAAGTAATGGTATGTCACAATAACATTAATTCATCTATGAGTTTACATTTAACTTTTGATGATTTAAAAAATAATTTTTATAATAAATATAAAATTTATTAATAAATATTGTCATTGAATGTTTAAATCATGTGTCTACAGTCAGCAAAAAAAATATGATATAATAAATTTAGAACACATTTCATTTTTGAAATGTGTTTTCTATCACAATTGTATAATATAATAAGGAAAAGGACCCCCAAAGACATAGCAATGTGCTGAAATTGTTTTTATTTCCCATAAAACTAGCATTGTTTAACGGTGATCAGAGAAAGTAAATACTAGATTTGATATATGTTTTATTGACTAAAACTTTTCCACGTTTTAGTTTTGCTCAGTTTAACTCTTTCGCTGTTGTAAAATAAAAATTCCAATTCGCTTTATATATTGTTGAGAAGTAAAGTTTATTATTTGCTACCACATAAATATCACAGAAGAGATTTACTACGTATTGCAAAAGGAACAACATAACTTTCATATGTACGGAATAGTTTAGACTATTATCTATTACCTACACACTGAAATGTTACTCTAAGGGATCAAGTCTTAAACTCAGGATGTTGTCTAGAATTTCTTTCTCAGATATCAATTCCTTACCTAGCAATTGACTTCATGAGTCAAACAGTGATAGGAGTCATTATATCAGCCAACCAGAAAGGACAAATTAAAAACAAAAACATCTACATTAAAACTCTTGTGTAGTGATTGTTTTGCTTTTTTTTCCAATAAAAAAACTACTTTTAATGCTATAAGTAAGATATTTACATTTTTTG
Source organism: Murina feae (assembly GCA_004026665.1). Taxonomy (NCBI): domain Eukaryota; kingdom Metazoa; phylum Chordata; class Mammalia; order Chiroptera; family Vespertilionidae; genus Murina; species Murina feae. The sequence goes on from PVJC01021513.1 coordinate 10,184, forward strand.
ACAATCTCAGAGAACTACAATGCTGAGACTGATCTTATTGTGTCAAGAATTATATGAAATTTTGTTTCTTTTTTCATAATTTCAGTTGAATTGAATTACATTTTGTTAAACATCTTAGATCTTTCATTTATCACAAGTACTTTTTTTAATACTCACTAAAGATATATTCCCATTTATTTTTAAAGAAAGTGGGAAGGAAGGAGACAGAGAGACAGACAGATCAATGTGAGAGACTCATGGATTAGTTGCCTCTGATGCACATGCCCCAACTGGGGGACTGGGACTAGGGATCAAGCCTGCAACCAAGTTACGGGTTCTTTTTTTTACTTTTTTAAGTATATTTTATTGATTTTTTACAGAGAGGAAGGGAGAGAGATAGAGAGATAGAAACATCGATTAGCTGCCTCCTGCACACCTCCCACTGGAGTTGTGTCCACAACCAAGGTACATGCCCCTGACCGGAATTGAACCTAGGACCTTTCAGTCCACAGGCCAATGCTCTATCCACTGAGTCAAACCAGTTAGGGCAAGGTACGTGTTCTTAACCAAAATGGAAAGCATGACCCTTCAGTTTGAGTGCTGATGCTCTATCCACTGAGCCATACCAGGTAGGGCACCACTTGAGTACTTTTGATGTCAAAAAGCTGATCATGGGTAAGTCTGAACCATAGGAAAATGTGGTTTTGTTATTCATAACCAATTTGAGAAAAGGAAGATAATTTGTTATAATTGCTAAAAGTGATTAAAATTAATGAATAATGATCAATAATGTAATGCACATTTTAAAATATTATTATTTTATAGTAATTAATGACAATTAATAATAAGCTGAAAAAGTTATTAGCAAAAAAGAAATCTCAAAATGCATAACTAAGCTGAAATTAGAAAATCTTATTACAAAACATAAATAAAAAACATAGCTCTAAACAATTACATAGGAAATCGTCTACCAGGCATGCAAATGCCACATTCATAAGCATTACTGTAACTGTGGATTGATGATATGGCAGCTATATATTTTATTTCATTTTCAATATTGTTTTGGGAAGAGAAGAATAAGATGGAATTTGAATTCAATACAAATTTTCCCAAAGTAAAGATTATGAAGGAAACAAATAACTGAAACAAAACAAGAAATACTCCTAGCTCCAGGGAGCTCTCAATTCAGCTCTTTTGGGGATTGGCTCACCCATTGCTTTGCAGGAATAATCTCACATGTGCTCTAAGCAGACTGGTATACAACTTTTAAAAAAGGAAAAAAGACATACATTACATATCATTGCTATACCAGTATCAACAGACAGAAGAAAAACATTTAAATAAGTGGTAGTTTAATATAAATGTAAAGAATATACTGCTTTAGTAATGACACTGAAAGATAAAGGAGGTCTTTGCTGTTTGATATCCATTCTCTGACCTTAGCAGTATGCATAATGAGATGGTTAGCTAGGGCATAATAAAAGATCTGTAAGAGACAAAGAATCAGCTCCAGGAATAAAACTCATTTTACCCAAGCAATTTCTTCACCTGGCCAGTACATGTAAAGGAAATGGGTGGTGTATAAAACAGAGGAACAATTAAGAAACTTATCCAAGGTCATGCAGCTTATGGATGATAGAACTGAAATTTGTATTCAAGTTTCCCTTCTATAAATTCTCTCAGAAAAAGTGGCTACTACACATATATATGACTAGTAGCCTGGTGCACGAAATTCATGCACAGAGGTGGGGGGGGGGGTGTTCCCTCACCCCAGCCTGCACCTTCTTACAATCTGGAATCACTGGCTCCTAACTGCTCATTTGCCTGCCTTCCTGACTGCCCCTAACTGCCTCTGCCTGACTCCCTTATTGCCCCTAATCCCTTAGCCTACCTGCCTGATCTCACCCCCAATTGCCTCTGCCTGCCTGATCACCCCTAGCTGCCCTCCCTGGCCAGCCTGATTTCATCCTCAACTGACCTGCCCTCCTGGCCTGGTTTACCCAACTTCCCTTCCCTACTGGACTGATTGCCCCTAACTTAAGTTGACCAGATGTCCCACTTTTGGCGGGACAGTCCCGATTTTTAACAGTTTGCCCACATTTTGTGGTGTTTTAAAAAAGTCCAGATTACTCTTTGTAATATTTTAAGTAATAATAAAAAGAAAAAAAGAGAACCACCCCCCCATCAATGGTGTACTGCTTTAAATCTGGTCACCTTACCCTAACTGCCTCTGCCTGTATGATCACCCCTAACTGCCCTCCCCTGCTGGCCTGATCTCACTCCCAATGGCCCTCCCCTGCAGGTCTGATCTCGCCCCCAACTTCCCTCTCTTCCTCGGCCCCCACCACCATGGCTTTGTCCAGAAAGAAGTCAGATATCCAGAAGATGGCCAGTCAACCAGATCTAATTAGCATATTACCCTTTTATTCATATAGATAGAATATAGTATAGGATTGTTTAAATGGGTGGGGGGAGCCTTTTTCAGCAGGAGGAGATGCTCTTAGTGGACAAAAATACATAACCCTATATCTGCACTGATACAGCCATATGCACATAACTGCCAAAGTGGTCATTAAAAAGTTGAACCACTTTCTTACACCTTACACCAAACAGCTGTTGCCCTTAAAACCCCTCCTCAGCCCCCACCTTAGGTTCTGCCTTCACACTTCACCCAGATAGGTTCTGAATGGTCAAGTTTCTATGCCAGTCAGTGTCAAAAGCTCTGCCTCCTAGGCAGTCATTGGCTCCTCACAGTTCACCCAGATTTGGTTCTGATTGGTCGATTTCTATGCCAATCAGCATCTCAGGGCCTATCTATGGGCCTGATCAGGAAGGTGTTGATCAGCCCCCACTGAGGCTCAGAGAGAAATAGAGGTTTGGCTGCTGGCGAAGTCTAGAGAGAAAGAGAGAGTCAATAGCTAATCAGCAGCTGCCACGGAGGCAGCGGATCAGCCCCTGCCTCTCTCTTTGGGCCTCTCCTCAGGCCTGATCTGCAGCCCCCTCACCAGTCATGCTGGGTCGATGCGCCTGCAGCATCAGCAGTCAGTGCTGGGTCACCACGACAACCCAGCACTGCCTGCAGGACTGACTTCGGTTGGTCAAGCCTTTGGTCATTATGGACCCTGGGTTTTTATATATTAGGATTCTAGGACCTATTAAATTGTGTGCTCTCAGACACACACATTTACTACACAAAACTGAACAGAAAACATTTTAATAAGAAATAATAAAACATAAGAAATAAGCAATAGATTGAAAATTAATTTATATAAATATTCATCCTACCATTAAATCTTTCTAAGACTTAAGGATATTAGTTAGCTTCCCCAAAGTCACTAAATTAATAAGTAGCAAACACAAATTTGAACACAGGCATTTCCAAAGTCAATGACATACATGCTTTCTTCTCTTTCGTCAGAATACAAAAAAACATAAGTAATTGAAATTATGTTCCCTCATTCTAAGCAACCATTACGATATACAAAACTAAAATCCTATGCCAGGGCAGGCCAGGAGAGTTGTTTTGTTATTCTAAATTATGTTGAAATTTACTTTTTCAATGTTAGCATGTCCTTGGAGCGTACAGAAAATTTGACAAGAAAAGAAACTAAAAGTCAGGGGGAGAGGTTATTAAAATACAGAGAATAGCTTCATTCTGCTTCTCCCCAATGATATTCCTATACTTGTCTCAGTGAAAGGATTAACAACCCTAGATATGTTTCACTTCTATTATTTATATAATAAAGTAAAAGCATAACTTTAGAGAAAAATTAGAGTTCAAAGTTTATAACTCAGCGCTAAATCAGTTAAATTATTTCTTCTGTGGATAGCACCAAAATCTCTGTGGAAATGTACTATTTTCATATCTACTCTTTCTCCTCATTAATGGAATTCTAAAACTATGTATCTTTGAAATTTGTTCAATCATTTCTTTAAACTGCAAAAAGTAAAGGAATTATAGGGTCACCTAGTGCCATTTATACTTTTTAATATGTGATAGCTGGAAAAAAATCAAATATTATCTAAATCTATTTCCATATGCTTCAGAAGCAAACTTATGAATGTATATTAATGGATAGTCTGCAAACTTTCTCAGAGACAATTAATTTACCAGTGCATAACAAAGCTGCAAAAAGAAGAAGTATTTAGACTAGTAATTTTTCTTATAGGAATTCATCCTCAGAAAAAAAATTAAAGAAATTTACAAGAAAGTGTTCATAATGATATTTATCACAGTGTTATATATAATGCCAAAAAGAAGGAATTTAGAAATAGCATAAGCAATTCAAACTAAGAAAATTGCAGATTATGGTACATTAATAAAATATATATTAACTAAAGATTATGTTAAACAAAATAGTAATATAATATAACCTACATTTTGTATAGAAATAATAAAATAATTGCAGAGGTTAAGGGATTTTGTAAAAGTATAAAAAGCAAAACTGGTAAAATATTAAAGTGCAGGGTCATTAAAATAAAGTAACACTGTACAAAAAGTTGGCAATTATAATTAGGAGAAAATGGAATAAAATTAAGAAACAGACAGGTTAATCATGAGAGACAAGAAGAATATTTTTTAAATGATAAAATAATACATTTCTGCTAATAATTTTGAAAATGCAGGTGTGCTAGTTAAACTTTCTATGAGCTACTAATGCTTTCCTATAAAAAGCATGGAAACCAACTCAATACATTACTATGTGTTATAAACATAGCATAAAAAAGGAAATTATTTAGGACCCCTCAATTAAAAGAGATTTTAAAAATAGCAAATAAAAAGGATAATGTAATGTCCCAGAATGTATGGATGACATTAAAATTGTAAAAATATAAAAAGCTCTTTTATAAATAATAATGTCCTAATCTCAATGTTCACTTGTTTTTTTAAAAAAAAAATTGTTGGAGATCTTTTAAAATTGTCAAAAATGTCTACTTTAACAATTTTTAAAATTTGAAATTATTGAAATCTAAACTTATAGATAGGTAGAATAATTTTTTATATGTATATATAATGTGACCATTCAGCATTGTCAGTTAGGAGAAGAATAACATATATATGAGAAGGAGACTATTTGTTCAGATTTAAGAACACATGCTGCATTTCCATACTTAAGACAACTTAGGCAATTTGGGATTTTTAGAACCTTGGGAGCAAAATTCTTCTAAAGTACAACATTGATCACATGACCAGTATGCAGATGAGAAAGCCAAGATCCAGGGATCATGAATATATAGAGGAAATTACTTAAAACAATAATCATCATGTTAGTTTTCTGACAGAATAAAATTGAAATTATTAGATAAACTTGAAATTAGTGTTATTCAGCAACACTAAGATGAAGCCAATATGTTTAGTACTAGAGAGAAAAATATATAAATATTCCAGAACATAAACATAATTTTGAATATTAAGTTTTATATCCAAAAATAATCCCTAAATTGATATTCTCCAATTTTTTTGTGTGTCTCTCAGTTATAACTTGTTAAAAGCTTTTTTTAATTCCCCAAATGGTTTTCTTGAGAAATTCTATTTTGTGATTGGTTACAATCTCCAAACAGCTACTACTGACATTAAAACAGAGAGATATTCTGCCTAAATCATAGGCTCCATTTCACCATCCAATAAATATCCAATAGTTTTCCAGTAGAAAAACCAGCAATGATCAAACAGTTAAATAATAGCCACATACCTGCCAGGTTCCTGTGATTTTTGGCATCCTTGGCATACACTCTTAATTTGTTCAAATACTATTTCAGTTGCTGCCATGCCATTCCCAGAGGTACTCTTTGGCTTTGTAAACTGATCTGACATCTGCAGTGCTTCCAGGAATGAGGTTTAAAAATATAACAGTGTCTGTGGAGAGGTATACAGAGACATGGGAGTTAAAAATAAATATGCTTTTTTTCATTTGGAAGTTAAATATATTCATTATCCATGACAAATTTTTGAAGCATACATATTTGCTTTTCATCTAAGCCTTACAGCAAAATATAAACATACTAGAGTCCTGGTGCATGAAATTCGTGCACAGATAGGGTCCCTAGGTCTGGCTGGCAATTAGGGCTGATCAGGGCTGATCGGGGCCTTCCTACTCCAGGCTGCCAGCTTCCAGCTGGGGCTTTCCTTCCCCTAGCTGCCTTCCCCAGCTACCAGCTGCCGGTTGGGAACATCTTTTATTTTGTGCCACCCCCTGGTGGTCAGCACACATCATAGCAAGTGGTCAAACTCCCAGTCTCCAGGTTAAACTTCCGAGGGGATAATTTGCATATTAGCCTTTTATTATATAGTATGATGAAAGCTCAAAGCACTATAGCCATGTTGGTAAAATTTTATGTAGCTGAAAATCAGATTTTTTAGAGCAGCTTTTTAAAACTATCCCTCATGTTGTAGTTAAATATAGATTTTATGGACTTATTCCTCTCAGTTTAATCTCACTAATCTTTCCCTTGATTTAACTTTGACTTTCTGGTTTTATACCACTTTCCCTAATTATAACCAGAACTGGTAGCCTGGTACATGAAATTCATGCACATTGAAAAGGAAATAATTAAAAGAACGTAATTTGGACTCACTATCTAATATTAATAATATGTGAGCATGAGGTAGTCTGTGTTTCTGAAATTCAATGACATGAATTTTAGCTATTACTTTGCCAAATACATGGAATTTATAGATATCATTTAAAAGAGCATTCAGTTTAATATTAAAAACTGGCTACCTAGTCAGGTTTGTTTTCAACTTTTTGCCAGTGTTGTAAATTGTTTGCAATATCTGCCCATTTGGGGTTGCATGTCATTGTTATGACTATATTGCCATACTTCATCACAATTGCCATAGCATCCTGATATCGCTGCTGCATATTTCTGGGACTACCCTTAGAATAGGATGGAAGTATCATTTTACCAATGGACACATTGTCATTTTCAGATTTAGATTTCAGCTAATCCATCAAACCACTATATTTTTCAACTCTCAACTTAGATTGATTTGCTTTGATGAAATTTATGTGATTGGCCTCCATTTTTTGAATATGAATCCACAATAAACTGTTGAGTTAATTTTCCTACATTTAAAATAGGATTAGCCCTAACCGGTTTGGCTCAGTGGATAAAGCGTCGGCCTGCAGACACAAGGGTCTCAAGTTTAATTCTAGTCAAGGTCATGTACCTTGGTTGCAGGCACATTCCCAGTGAGTAGTGTGCAGGGGGCAGCTGATCAATGTTTCTCTCTCATCGATGTTTCTAACTCTCTATCACACTCTCTTCTTCTCTGTAAAAAATTAATAAAATATATTTTTAAAAAATAAAAATAAGTAAAAATAAAATAAGATTAAGTGTGTACCACACAGAGAGATGAAATCCATAATACTGCATTTGTGTGACTCATGTCCTTACATTTTGTCTAGTATTATTGTGGATTACACTGTGTCTCTGAGTCTTAATGCAATATCTGTTCCCTAGCCTTTTTCACCATGTGGGAAAAGAGTAGGATATGTCATTGCAACTAGTGTAGGAAACAGGATATTGATTTGTTTCATTTTAGTGGCATTTGGATTATTGGGATCTGGTTTACAATGAATGAGCAAGTCCCTTTCAAAAGGAGGTTCTCCATCTTCATTTCTGAATATGACAGCAATCTCGGTTACATGGGGAGAATTATATCTACAGGGTCACTATTATAATCATATTTAATTGCCATTATTACTTCTGTGGGAGCAATACCTTTTGCTGCTCCTTCAGATTGGGCTTCCCTTTCTACCTCATGTAGCAACTTGTATGATTTTGTTAATTCATTTATGTCATGCATGAGGTTGTTGATGTTGATCAGGAGTCTTTCTGAGCAGCCCTGGTTTTCTGGCATTGTTAATCTTTTACTTGTAACTTCAGCTGTCTCCAAAATATAGAGTTCAACACACTTCAGAGAAACACAAATCGAAGGATGTAAAGTTCCAGCACGGTGATAAACTTGTCCATTTATTCTAAATCAGTATGGCCCATATCCTGATGGCGATGCAATATTTGCACCCATGGAAGCAAAAGAACTATTTATGGAACAAATATTTTCCATGAATTTTTACTGTCAGAACCTTCGTTTGTCATTAATCATTTTATATATGCCAGGTAATCTGGAAAATGTATATTATTTGGACAGACTTTCCCTTTGTTACAACATCTAGTAAATTTCTCATTGGATGGTTTTTAATCCGAGAAATTTAGTGATAGGTAAAATTCACATCGAACAGTCATTCCACCACAACTATGTTTGAGAATTGTATCCTCGTGTACTCTGTTTTAGCTGAGAAGTCAGTTCCTACCAATATTGGTAGTACTTGTTGATGACTTTTCACTAGGCATATTCTGTTGTTGCTACTGCCTTCTTTCAACTTCAAAGGCACATTGATCTTTAGAGATTTTCTGTTGATAACACTGGTGTTTTTCAGCATCAGAGCGACGTTTTTCCAATAGCTTGTGTTCAAGTATATTCTATTGCTGGCACCACTTTCTTTCAAGATAAGACGCACGCTGCTCTGCAGACATTTTCTGTCTATAACACCGGCATCTTTCAGCTGCAGAGCTATGTTGTATCAACAGTTGTTCTTTAGATATAGTCCCACCTCTCTACTGTCAAGGTCTGAGATGCAGGTAAATGAGAGTCCTGGCTCTCAGGCCACTGAGAACTGTCTGACCAAAGGCTGATTCTGTGGGGTTGGGACTTCCTCCTCCCTGCTGTCAGTTTCCACAGCTGCAATGAGGAAGCTGGGGTAACAGAGTGAGCCATGACTTCCAAGCCACCCTCTCTCTCACTCTGCTCTATGTTCAGCGGTCTCCTGCTCTGCCAAGTTCTCCAAATCTCCTGCTCTCTGCCTGCTCTCCCACTCTGCTCTCCACTGGCAAGGTCCCGGGAGCCTGTGGGCATGGCTTGGCATGCTTCTTCAGGCAGTGAAGGTCCCAGGAGCCCATGGACATGGCTTGGTGTGGCAGGCCTCACCTCCTGGGCTGGCAATAGTTCCGGGAGCCCACAGCCTCCTGGGGCACTTGACATCTGCATATACAAATTAACTGCCATATTTGTTGGGTTAATTTGCATAGTCACTCTGATTGTCTGGTGGTTGTGGCTGGTGGGCATGGCTTGAGCGTAGCAGAGGTATGGTTAATTTGCATGTTTCTCTTTTATTATATAGGATAGTCATGTTGGTAATATCCCATCTTTTTTAGACTTTCTAAGGAACAAGTTTGATAATTATAAATGCTTATCAGACTATATTACTTTCTGTTCAAAATTTCCCAATAATATTATTCTAAATCTGGAACTATTTGAGAGTATCCATTTTTTTTCTTTAAAAAATTTGCTATTATTATTTTTCAGATCTTTACTCTTTACTTATCTGAATATTTTTTCTCTTCTCTCAATGCAGTTATTTCTAATTTCTTATCAAATTCTAAAAAATAAATGTTTTTATTTATTAAGGTTTTATTTTTTTAAATGTTGAAAAAGGATGTTGTCCCTTGCCACCTTATATTTCAAGGGGATTCTGTATTGATTTTAGACCAGCATTTTTAAAGGCTAATACATTAAAAGATGAAAGAAACCTCTCCCAGGCCAATTAACTTTGGAATTCATTTCATTAAATACCAGTGACCCAATGCACAAAATTCATGCACATTAAAAGGGAATTAATTAGAGGAAATATTTTAATATTGTTATTTGCTCTTTCTCTATAATAGAAATGTCAGCAATGAAAGAAAATTAGTAAAATGTATATAAAAATCTTTCTCCTGTCAGAGTCTGGGCTGTGCCACAGGATCCAGAGTCAGGTCCCCACCCACCAGCATGTGCCTTGAAATTGCACGAGACCCAGACCTGGCTGGCCCCACCCCTATTGGGTGAGATCCAGACCCAGCCGGCCCCATCTCTGTCAAGCCCCGTTGGGCCAGGGTTGCAGTCTCAGGTTCCCTGGCCAAGCACCAGGGTGAGAGGAAGCAACCTCAGGTCCCCTGTTAAGCCCCACTGTACAGGGGGAGCACTCCAGGTCCCCTGGTGAACCCTCAGGTCTTCTGGCCTGGTGCCATGGTGGGGATGCGGCCTCAGGTTTCCAGGCCCTGCACCAGGATGGGGGCCTTGGCCTGAGGTCCCCCATCAAGCCCCACCAGGCAGGGGGTGCAGACTCAGATTCTCTGCCCTGGCATGGCACCCTGCAGCATCAGGTCTCTGCTGATCACTCGTTAAAGCTTGTTATGGGAACCCCGCCTCTGCTTTGGGTGCAGCCATCTTGTGATGGTGTGACAGTGTGACAGTTAATTTGCATATTATTTATTATACAAATGATTAAGTAAGGTTCTTTGCTGTAAAAATTTACAGAATAGTAGACAAAAACTTTTCATAATTCTCTAATAAAATCATATAAACTCATTTACCTAAAGAATCTTCTTGTGTCTAAGAGTCCCTTAGACTTGCATGTTACTAAACCAGATTAGGGAGAAAGTGGATTAAATGTCAATCACTTCAATATAATATTGTCATTAAACTATTTCTGTCTTTTGTTTATTTTGTGTGTTTGCTTTATATATTTTTTTAAATAATTTTAGAGAGGAAGGGAGAGGGAGGAAGAGAGGAACGTTGATGATATGAGAGAATCATTGATCGGCTGCCTCCTGCATGGCCCCTACTGCAGATCAAGCCCACAATCAGGGCATGTGCCCTGACTGTGATTCAAACTGTGACCTCCTGGTTCATAGGTTGATACTCAACCACTGTGCCAAGCTGGTTAGGATCTCTGTCTCTAATTTATGTGCCAACTAGAGGCCTGATGCATGAAATTTGTGCAAGGGGCTTGGCCCTCGCAGCCCCAGCTGCATCTGGAAGGTCGTCCAGAAGGACAACCAGAAGGTCATTCAGCTGTCATGTCTAATTAGCATATTACTCTTTTATTATTATAGATACCCTCCCAGGACAAATATTGAGTGTGTTCTAATTATTTTTCTACAGGTTGAAGACAGACGACAGAGTGATGAAAGGGCAGTAAAGGTCACTGTTTAAGTAGAGTTTATATTTTAAAGGGTAAAAAATAACATACAAGTAGATAAATTCAAGTACTGATTAGTGCCATGTACAAAATAATAGTGGACAAAATGAGAAGAACTGAGAGAAGTTTAGACAGATTGTAAGAAAAAGTGTCTCTTAGAAGATGACATTTGGGCTAAGACTGGGATGAAAAAGAGGAAACCATGCATATGAAGATTATAGGCCAGAGAGCTCAAAGTAAAGGGAAAAGCACCAAAACTACAAAGGTGGAAATAAGTTTGGTGCTTTCTAATAATTTACAGTGTCCTGGCATGGTCAGAGCAAAAGCAAGGAGAAGATAAGAGAGACATAAGCAATAACACTGGAGAGGCAGTGACCATGTCATGTTGAGGCTGTGTGGAGCTTGGATTTTAGTCTAAGTGCAATGAGAAACCATTGGAGGGTTTAGAGCATAAGGATACCATGAATTTTAAAACACCACTATGGTTGCTGTGTGCAGAATGGCTAATTAGGGAGCAAAAGTAGAAACAGGCAAACCATTAAATAGACTATTGCATTAGCCAAATGGTTGAAGATTTCTTGAACTATGGGAGTAGTGATGCAAATAAGGTATATTTTGGAAAGAAATAACAGGATTTGCTGCAAGAAAAATGAGGACAATAGGAAGACAAGAGTATACTTATGCTTTGTGATCTTGGTAAAGAAATCAGATATATATATACACTTAAAACTGAAAAGAGAGATAAAGGTTGTAAAATGTTAATATAGATGATATTGGAAGTTATGGGACTGAATAGGTTATCTTTAGGGATAAAGTTAATAGGAAAGAATTAATGACCTAGGCCAAACCCTGGGAGGCAACATATATTTTGAAATTTATAATTTTATCCATTTTTTAAATTGTCTTGTGATGAGAAAAGTGGGTGCCAGAAGCCAATTCAAGCATGTCAGCAGGGCTGAATCATCTGGAGTTGGCTGAAGGCATTTCCCCAAACCTGAAAAGGATGCAAAAATGATTGCTTCCTGCTGGACAGCTAAGGGCATCTCAATCTACATGTTATTGCCTCCTACTGGCCAAACACATGAACAGCCATAGACAGTTTTTCACCAATCTGAAAATGGACTCCGTGTACCTAACCCTACCCTTTGATGTGTATATCAACCTTGCCTTAGGACAAATTGTGTTAATAAATAGCAAGGGGTCCTGAAACAAGGAACTTTAGCCAGGCTCCTTTGGCAACCCAAATGCCTTTCAAAATTATGTTTCATCTCTGGACTCTTGATTAATTTACACATAGCACTTCTCCAGATTCCTGAACCCTTCTAGATGCTGGGTCAAGAACCCTGGCTTTAAGTGGGCATAGTCAGGAAGTTTCAGTATTATGCAGACACAGTTCGGGGAAACCAAAGGGGAAAAAAAACAGACCAAAGCCAGATATTGGAATTATGTTCTCAATCAGAATAAATAACGCTGTGAAGGCAAAATCCTGAAGTTGTGTCATTCAGAAGAAGTACAACTGATATGTTTCTTATCCCTAACTTATTAAAAAAATTAATTTCTGATATATTAAGGCATAACACTTAATTTTCTGAGAGCAGAACTAAAACATTAGTACTGATCCAGGCAAGAAAATTCAACACAGTTATCCAGGTCATGCACTAAGAAATACTTTATTTACATTAAGAAATCTATTATGAAAGGAGTTTTTAGGGGTAAAATAGGCAGACTTAGGGAGTTTTAGAAATAGAGGATCCATGGGAGGAATACTACAAAGGTGAGGGCTATGGAGCTGCCAAAGGGCATACATTCACAAAGGACAAAAGGTACCACCGGAGAAGTGGACAGGAAGACACCATTTGCAAAAGATAGGGAAAAGCCACCGGAGATAGAGAAATGCTGGCAAATGGGAGAAAGAGGAAAACAGATTTTCACAGGATACAGAGAATTCTACCACTGAAGGAGGAGAAAAAGAGTAGATTCCCATGTGGGTTTTGAGCTCTGAAGCTGTTATAGTGACCCATCAGAGGGGAATATCAAGAAAAGAACTGCAGCCTTTATAAACCTTAGAAAAAGGGGTTTAATGGGTCACCCCTTGGGATCCCCTTCCTACATGAGAGTCTGTACTTGTTTCCAATAAATTTCCACCTTTTTATCTACCACCTTTTGCTGTGGCTTCATTCTTTGAATCCACCTGGACAAGAACCCGGGAAAGAAATCACCTTTGCATCCAGCTCAAAAGAAACCATGTGTTTCGGTTAGAATATATGCTTCATTGCTATAAAGAACTTAGGGACTTCTTTTAAAATGCTATTGTTAGCATAAATAGCTAGTTAGTTATTAATAAAGGAAGGGAGCAAATGGAATTAGACATCATCTTGCTTAAGTAGGAAGTGGCAGCTTTGCAGGGGAGTGGGGGGTGGCGGGGGAAGTGAGGGATAAACAAATAAGGGAAATTACTCTGTACAGGAATGTGCAGTAGAAGCCAGATGACAGGCAGAACTGTGAGGCATGGGTAGTAGGAGACAAAATGGCAATCATGAAGGGAAGGAGTCTACCCTGGAAGATTCAGGAAAGGCATTGGTTAGGGGGAGGGCCCAGCACAAGCCCTCAAAGAACTAGGAAGAAGATTGGTTAGTTCGAAAGAAAGTTTATCCTTCCCAAGTCCAAGGTAAGATCTTCAAAGCTTAACAAAAGCCTGAGGTTTGTTTGTGTGTTTTTTCTCGCTGGCAGCCTGTGGTCCAGCAGCGGGTGGGCCCAAGTGTATCACTGGTCACAGCCCCAGGTGCCATCAAGCCTTGAGGCAGAGGTACAGATGGGAAAAGAGACACCAAAAGCTATGCTTCTTTGAATCTTGGCCCTCCTGGGCCTGACAGGTGCTGGTGCAGTTCTGAGGCCCCAGAGGTTGGACTTCTGTAGCAAGAGGGAGCTGAGCCACCTGGTCCTGGATGAGACATGGAGCACCTAGGAACAGCCCTTTTGTTTTCACTCCAATAAATCATACCACCATGCCTCAAATGCTCCCATGCATGGGTCCCTAAAATGCATTTTTTAAAAAATATATATTTTTATTAATTTCAGAGAGGAAGGGAGCGGGAGGGATAGAGAGAAACACCAATGATTGGAGAGAACCATTGATAAGCTGCCCCCTGCATTCCCCACACTGGGGATTGAGCAGCAACCCAGGCATGTGCCCTGATTGGGAATGGAACTGGAACCTCCTGGTTCATAGATCGATGCTCAACCACTGAGCCTTCTTGGCCGTGCCCTGAAATGCATTTTTAACAGCTCCACGGAAGAATCCTATTTTCGCCAGCAACACCACTGCTATTGCAAGGCATACCATCCTATATAATAAAAGACTAATATGCAAATTGACCAAATGGTGGAACGACTGGTTGCTATGATGCACAATGACCATCAGGGGGCAGACACTCAATGCAGAAGCTACCCCTGGTGGTCAGTGCTCCTACAGAGGGAGCACCACTCATCCAGAAGCCAGGCTCATGGCTGTTGAGCACAGTGGGTAGCAGAAGCCTGCCTCTGTAGCAGCGCTAAGGATGTCTAACTGACAGCTTAGGCCTGTTCCCCTAAGCCAGCATTTGAACATCCCCTGAGGGCTCCCAGACTACAGGAAGGCACAGGCTGGGCTGAAGAACCCCCCAACAGTGCACGAATGTTGTGCATCGGGCCTCTAGTATTTAAAAAGTTCCAACCTGAAAATCTGTTTCAGCAATTAAAACAATTGAATGGAAACCCAGTTGATCCACAATAATGAAAATCACCAGCACTTATCAATCTATTATGATCTATCTTTTTATTACTTAGTGCATTGTTATATTATCCATAATCAATTAGCCAGTTTATAATGCCCTTTAAATTGGATTTTTAAAAAGCTTGGACATCTTCAAAATGTTTTATTTTTTATTTCTAGAAGGGAATGTCTTACTAATGTTATTGAAAGTTTAAAATGATGCATGCAGTTAGGCTAAATAGCTATCTCAGATGGTGGATAAGGTGGATAAAGACAAATTGAATTTACTTAAGGAAAAGGGGACAAGGGATAGGATTCCAAAGGGAAAGTCTGCACAGCCCCAAGCCAGGATGTTGGGTAGATGATGGCAGCATCAGGAGCTGGAGTTTCATCCTTATATACAGTCACTAGTGGGAATCTTTTATCATCAGTGGGTCTGGGGCTAAGCTGGTGAGCTTGGAATGTGGATGGAATTCAGGTGTGCAATCAGGTGTCTTCAGGACAGTTTTGCTAACTTATATGGTCTGACTCCCAGTGTCTAGCATGTTTTCCCTGGCCTTTGTCCTCCTGTGGTGGGTAGTTGGCAAATAGTCATTAAGAATTATATTGTCCTATAGTCCTAACAGTTATATATTTTTTCTAACATGACTGAAAAAAAAAACACACATAATAAAGTGATTCTATTTAAAAATCTGCCTAAATTAGGATAGGTTTTGGGGAAAGTGTAACTTGTGTGGTACAAAAAAGTTTTTAATCAGTCATTAAAAAATTACTAGATACATAGCAGGATATACACATATAAATATACTACTAAGTTTTCACTAGGAAATAACTAGTGTGTTAGTTATCAGCAGTTCCCCTTTCATAAAATACTGGTGCACCAATTTGTGTATAGGTGGGGTCCGGCTGGCCCTCCCTGTTTGGGACTGGCCAGCTGGGGGGAGGGAACACAGGAGGTCAGCTAGCCCCACCCCCGATGAGAGTGGGGGACCAATCAGGGGCAGGGCCAATGGGGGGGATCATGGGAGGTTGGTTGGCGGGCCCCACCCCTATTGAGCCAGTTGGCTGACCACAGTGCACATCATAGCAACCTGTCATCCCAGTTGCTTGGCTTTTATATATGTAGTTGTGTGATCACATTCTGGCTTTGCACTCTATAGGTGCTGATGGAATCAGGGAATGCTTATAAATTATAGTAGAGTATTAGTTACAGTTTATCTGCTTTAGATTAGATAGACTAGGCTGTGATTATTCTTTTGAACAATGACCTAATATTGTGGTAGTGAAGAGTAGAGGAGCAGAGTAAAACAATGATAAAACTGAGATTGGAAATATCAGAAGAATTGCAGCAGGTTGATGAAAATGGAATAAAGTATCACCAACAATTGGTCTGAAGCTCATCTGAAAATTGATTACTGTGATAAAAATAGTTTTTTACTCAGTTATAAAGAAAGACTTTTATTTAGTCAACATTTTCAAATAACCAAACACTGTACTATCTCCATCTTTTCACTTTTCCACTTTTTTCTTCTTAATGAAAACATAAATAGATGTTCTATAGCTCAACTATTATGTAAATTTTCTTAAAATCTATGTTATATTATCTATTAAAAATAAATTTAATTATTGTGCTTATATTTTTAATCCTAACTACATTTACTTTACTTTAGTGTTTATAAATAAAATCAGATTAATATATTTGAAGACTTTATTGGGCTTGTGAAGCATAATAAACAATGGTCTTATCTTCAAGCATCTTAAAACTTGGTTTGGAAAACAAACTAAATTCATGTGGAAATATAATTCTTACAGAACAGAAATTATATTGCAATTTAAATACATATTTGTATAGGTTGTTAATAAGTCAATAATCATTAATAAAATATGAAAAGCACAGAAATGCTCAGAGTGACATTATAAATAGTGGAGTAGGAGGTCCCAGCCCTCAACTCCCCACAGAAACAACAAATAGAACAAAACTCACAGACAAGAATTACATTATAGGAGTTCCAGAGTGGAGTTGAAAAGGTCAAGCACCTCAGTAGAGCAAGACATTCAAGAACAGATGCAGAAAGAAGGTAACCATGCCTCAATAAAGTAATAAAAAATACAATGCAAACATCCTGACATATTTTATTCATTTTCCTTTTTTTAAATATATTTTGTTGAATTTTTACAGAGAGGAAGGGAGATAGTTAGAAACATTGATGAGAGAAACATCGATCAACTGCCTCCTGCACACTCCCTACCGGGTATGTGCTCGCAACTAAGGTATATGACCTTGACTGGAATCAAGCCTGGGACCCTTGAGTCCACAGGCCAATGCTCTATCCACTGAGCCAAACCAGCTTGGGCATTATTCATGTTTCTATACATTAACAACACATGTCCCAAAAATAAATTATGAAAACAACCCTCTTTATAATAGTATCAAGAAAAATAAAATATTTAAGAATATTTTTTTAATCTTTTTTGTTGAAAGTATTAACATCTGCACGTTGAAAATTATAAATCATTGATGGAATAATTTGAAGACAAATAAATGAAAAGATATCTCATGTTCATTGATTGAAATAATTAATATTGCTACAGTGTCCATACTACTTAAAGTGATCTACATATTCAATTCAATCTCTAACAAAATTCTAATGGCATTTTTCACAGAAATGGAAAAATCAATCCTATAATTCATATGGAACCACAAGACTTCAAAAAGCCAAAGTAATCTGGTAAAAGGAGAACAAAGTGGAACATATCCCATTTACTAATTTCAAATTCTTTTACAAAGATTTGGTAATTCAAAAAGTATTAATGCTGGCATAAAAAAAGATATAAAAACAAATGGGACAAAATAGAGATGTCAGGGGGAAAAAGCAACCATTATATATATATATATATATATTAGGGGCCCGGTGCACAAAAATTTGTGCACTCGGGGTGGAGGGAGTCCCTCAGCCCAGCCTGTGCCCTCTCACAGTGTGGGACCCCTCAGTGGATGTCCTATGATGGCCCCAGTCTGCCAGGCGCCTTCTGTGTGTATGAGTGTGTGTGTGTCACCACTGGAGACCTGCCCCCAGCTGCATCTGAGGCTCGGAGCAGTCCTCCTGTGTGTGTCTACCTGCTGGGGGCCTGTCCCCAGGCACACCATCAAGGCTTGGAGCAGGCACCCCCTCTATGTTGATCTCTCAGACTCTTGCCCTCCCCTGCATGTTGTTCTCTTTTTTGAGCTG
>PVJC01021514.1:0-28152 GCA_004026665.1 Murina feae
TTTAATTCTGTTCCATGTAGGTTCAATACAGTTTATATTTTATTGTATTCTGATATTTTGAGACTTGCCAATCTACGTCTGCTTTATAGGGTTGTTAGAATATTTGTTGAATGAGAACATCCTCTTCCCCAGCCATGCTAAATAGTCCTGAGAACGTAAAGTGGAAACAAATACTGAGTTTTGTGGGTCCATTTGTCTTGCAGGTGGACATTCTGGAACAGTCTCATAACGTCACAGTTGGTTATTATGCTACCAAAGGGAGGCTGGTGTATTTGCCTGCCGTGGTGATCGAAATGCTGGGTGTTTATGGGGTCAGTAATGTCACTGCAGATCTGAAGCAACATACCCCAAGCTTACAGTTCGTGGCGGCACTCGCCTCCCCATGGCATCCCCAGCCTGCAGGCTACTTCCAGCTGAAAACAGGCAAGTAACTCAGGACGAAAGGATCCTATCCATTCTGGGATCGGGGCAGTGCTAAGAAGACACCCGTTTAAAAACTCCATTGCTAGCTGCTCTGTCATCTCTTGTTCCTTTCCCCAAAGGGCATGCCAATCAAATGCCCACGTGCCCTGCACATCAGCCTAAATTTTTCCTGGATTTATTAGAAATATTTCTTCACAGGAGCCTTTCTTCCTACTATACATAATTGGTGCTTTTGTGCACCAAGTGCTGCCGTTTGTATTTTTTTCTGTATTATGGGTACTGTTAAGAGCCACATATCCATGAAATCTGTGCTTTGGAGCAACACATTGCAAGTGCCACTGAACTAGAATCTCTGAGCTTCAGCCTTGAGATCTTTCTTCCAAGCTTTCCCCTGATTCCAAACCACAAGCATAGAGAAACCATTGAAATGGAAAGACTCAATCAACTTAGTCATGCAGGTCAATTGCTTATTTCCCCCTACAAAGAATCAGAAGGCATTTTGATGCCTTGGGTTATTTTTTTAAAGCATCTGGGAGCAGATGTCTACATATTCCATCCAATGAAATCCCAAAAGGCTTTGCATTGGAAGGGATCTCGGGTCTCATCACACTTTTAATTCTTCTAGGTTATCAGTCATGTTAAGCGCCACATCTAAAACTACAACCAAACCTTGTCTCCCTTCTTTGCCTGATTGCTCTGATGTAAACATTGTGGTTTTACATTATGACTCCTATTAAGCCCGAGTGCGGATTTATGACTCTCGTTCCAGTGCTTCAGTTTGTGAGCCAGTCCGACAACATACAGTCCTGCAGGTTTGCTCAGACAATGGAGCAGAGGCTGCAGAAGGCCTTCCAGGATGCCGAGAGGAAGGTGCTGAGTACCCAAAGCAACCTGACGATTCAGGTGAGGAGGGCACTTGAGCCACGCGGTTGACGGAGGCCAATCATAATGCACGTAGATGTTGGCAATAGGTGACTTGGTCCCCCGTTTCAAAGCTTCCTGGGGTGAATGTTACTTTGTGCTTTGGGTGTGTGACGTAGGCAGGAGACGGTGCCACTCTGGGGCCACTGAGTCGAGTCAGTCCCGGCACTGGGAGGCTATCCAGGATATGGATGCTGTGTCACTCTCTATCTGCCGTAGTTTGGGGTTTTATATTTATTTTCCCACATGAAGATGCCTCAGGCCTTTCCAATACATTCATTTAAAAAAAAAAATTGAACTAGAATATACTGTATAAGATACCTCAGATGTCTCATATAAAATGAATTATTTTTAAATAGCTAACTCACTAAGATGTACCTATTCTGTGATTTTTATAGAGTCATCTTACAACTATCCACATGAACGGTCACCTTACTTTACACACACACACACACACACACACACACACACACACAGTATACTTAGACCTTCCTATGTGCCAGGACTGTGCGAGGTGTTTAATGAATGTTTGGCTACATAATACTTAAAACTTTCTTCTGAGGTTTATCATCACCATTTCACAGATGAGGAAGCTGAGAGAAAGGTGAGAAACTTCCAGAAGGTCACATGGTTGGTAAAAAATAGAACAAAGACTTTGTTATTCATCATGCGACACCAGCATCAATGCAATGTAGAAATGGGGCCCTTGGTGAAACTTTTGACAAACACGTGGCTTATTTCCCAGGACAATCCCACTCCTGGTTTACTGTGTTTCAGTTTCCTGGATTTTCAGTAGATGTGCTATCAAAAGCCTTCCTCAGACCCACTTTTGTTGTTGCAATTGTGTAGATACCATCCCACTGAAGACAGATGCTTCGTAATGGTATTTACCCAGCCACCAAATTTTGCGAATTAACTGAACAAGCCAGAGTCTCTGTTTTCACTCAACTAAAAGCCTTTCCAATGAAACCCAATGGTTTTGAAATTGACATTTAGCATAAGTGAATTATCAGCAAAGCCAAGATGATGTAGAAAGCATTCAGTTTAATTTGAATGAGAAGCTTTCCTTTTCTAGATCAATCCAAAGTGGAAGTATCTCATTATGATTTGGTTTTAAAATTTTAGACTAAGATCTAAAAACGTGTCACAGACTTAAGGTTTATATAAGAAGTATGACTCAGCTCTTTGGTGAGAGATCTTTTTTTCTGACGGCATCTGGAACTTCATAGGTAGAATCTGCTTAGAGCTAAAATATGCTCTATTCAGGAAGCACAGACCCACTCAGCACCTGCTGCTCATCAGGCATCGGGAGGGACACTGAGATAAAAAAAAGTGGTCCTTGGCTTTAGCAAGTAAGAGACCTTTCTTGGAAAAGACTACAACTAAAAAGACTAAATTGTATCTAAGTAGATTTTGGTTGCTCTTGAGAGTATCAACAGCTCTTTTTTTTAAAAAAAATGTTTTTATTGATTTTTAGATCGAGAAAAAGGGAGAGGGATAGAGAGATAGAAACATTGATGAGAGAGAAGCACCATTGATCGGTTGCCTCCTGCCTGCTCCCTTCTGGGAATTGAGCCCACCACCCAGGCATATGTCCTGACCAGGATTTGAACCCTGACCTCCTGATTCATAGGTAGATGCTCAACCACTGAGCCATGCTGGCCGGGCACCAACTCTTTCTTAAAAAATCTTCATTGTTGAAAGCATAGGTCCTCCTTAACAGCTCTAGAAATGAATGGCTAACGGGGTAAACTGGTTTATTAACCCCATTTCTCTTTTTGCCTTGGCTGACAGGAAGCCCAGAGACACAGTTGTTGCCTGGGTTTCGTAACCCTTGTAGCCCCCGTATCATGCATAGATAGCTGTGTGATAGTCATTCCCTTGAGATTGTCTTTAATCTGTTTTTCCAATTATAACTTGCCATTTCGTTGTATTAAATATAACTTGTGAAGCACTTTGGATTCTCTGTGGAATAAGACCACGTAAATACTTAATTAATTTGTTTAGAGACTCGTTGAAAATGTGACAACTTACTTTTTTACTTGTATAACGTTGATATTAGAGGGTAGATTACAGTTGGCTCAATTAAGAATTTTTGGTGCAGTGGATAGAACATCAGTCTGTGGACTGAAGGGTCCCAGGTGCGATTCCGGTCAAGGGCACGTGCCCAGGTTGCAGGCTTGATCCCCAATAGGGAGCGTGCAGGAGGCAGCCAGTCCATGATGTGCATGTACTTAATGCTACCAAACTGTACACTTAAAATGGTCAAAGGCATGCGCTTTACCACAGTAAAAATGTATGGAACTGACATAGTGCCATATGTCAGTTATACTTTCATAAGAATATTCTTAGCTTAAAAAGTATAATTGTCATCAGAGGATCACGCGCGCGGATTTCCCCATTGCGGTGGGATTGGGATTCTTGGGGTGCTGCTGGAGGGGTATTTCTGGAGGTCCCCACGGGAAGATGAAATGTGGTAAAAGGCTTATTTTCATGGAGCTACATCCCTCGGGTTGTATAAAGTCCCATGTCCCCGTAACTCAGTCCTGGAAGCGGAGCAGCTGGGGCTTTCATAGAGCTAAAAGCAAAGCCACTGTCCAGAGCTTTGATTCCGTGGTGGAGGGGGGGTCTGAGGTAGCATCCGGCTAGATTCAGTCCATCAGTCTATTGTGTGGGCCCGACGTGGCCGTGAGCCACGTGGGTGAATGCAGGGTGTGGGAGCCCCTGCCAGCCAGGAGTTAGGTGCGAGCAGAAGAGATAAATCTCCTCCAGCTTACAGAGGCCATGCCTATTCTAGCCACTGACTTGTTCCCAGGTGTGACTGACAGGTCAGCACCTTCCCACGGCACCCAGACCTTACTGGGCGTGCGTCTGTTGTCCAGTCCCTCCCCCAGCGATCTGCAGGGGATAGACTTGGAGAATGTTAATTGCAGCTTTCTGGCAATGCTGCATAAATGGGATGCCTGTATTTTCTAGCCTCCTTTTTCCTCCTTTCCTGTTACTAATAAACAGCCTATTGTAACGGTATCATAATTACCTGGTCAAGTATAGTGTGCCCAGAGGCACCTGTACTGCAGGCTGTTTGGGACCCAGTGGGTTTTGTTGAAAAGCAGAACATAAAATGTTCACAATAGAGATAAAGGTTGGAGGTAAAGGCTGTAAAGTTATTTTAGTGATTACTTTTATGGGTCACAGTGCAGTGAGGTCTTTCAAATTGTTGAGAGGGAAGTAGCTTTCTTTTTGGTAAGTTGAGAACGAGGCATGAATACCTGGAGCTAAAACCACATTCCAGAAATACTCGCAAAGAGGAGAGTTGGTAAGAGTTGACCAGCAATGTTGACTCCCTGGGTTATTAATCATGGGACGGTATTATGTACTCTGTGACTATATAAGAGAATTTAAAAGGAACTTCCATGCATGGGGAAAGGTGGGGAAGAATGTGAAGAAGCTATTCTTGACCATCTTCTTCAAAGTAAGGTTTAAAAGGAAAGTTGCAGGCGTTATGTATGTCTGAGCACACAGAGGTCTGGGAAAGACAGAGAGTAGCCAGCCGCTGGCAGAAAGAAAGGGCATGCTCAAATGAAGACAATTTGAAGAGAGTTCAAGAGAAGGGATCCTTTGCAGAAGCTTAGGCAGGCACTAGGGAAATCACAGGGACGGTGCGGTATCCGAAACAGGAACAATTGGGGCTGAGGGGGCAGGGAAAGGAGCAGTTACAGGAAGTCCGAGGCTTGAGTTGCCTGATGCGAGCTTTGACCCCACAGGGAGGGAGTCCCCAAAACCAATGCTTTGATCTCACTCTCCCTCTTTCCATATCCTCCCTGTTCTCCCTTTAAAAAAAAAAATTCTCACCAGAGGATATGTTTTTGATTGATATTTTTATTGCATAAAGTATTACAAAGATTAGTATATATGTCTTTTTTTCCCCTGCCCTTCCCCGGCCTTCACTTCCCCCCAGGGTTTTGTGTCCATTGGTTATGCTTAAATGCATGCATAAAAGTCCTTTGGTTGATCTATTACCCCCGCCAATCCTTCCTGTCCTTGTTGCTGTAGTTTGACAGTTTGTTTGATGCTGCTCTGCCTCTGAATCTATTTTTGTTCACCAGTTTATAAAGGTTATTATTATCCATAGATGAGTGAGGACATGTGGTATTTTTCTTTCATTGACTGGCTTATTTCACTTAGCATTATGCTCTCCAGTTCCAACCATGCTGCTACAAATGATAATAACTCCTTCCTTTTTACAGCAGCATAGTATTCCATTGTGTAGATGTACCACAGTTTTCTAATTCATTCATTTGCTGATGGGCACTTAGGCTGTTTCCAAATGTTAGCTATGGTAAATTGTGCTGCTATGAACATAGGGATGCATATGTCCTTTCTGATTGGTGTTTCTGGTTTCTTGAGATATATTCCCAGAAGTGGGATCACTGGGTCAAAAGGGAGTTCCATTTATAATTTTTTGAGGAGACTCCATATGGTTTTCCACAGTGGCTGCACCAGTCTGCATTCCCACCAGCAGTGCAGGAGAGTTCCTTTTTCTCTGCATCCTCTCCAGCACTTGTCGTTTGTTGATTTGTTGATGATAGCCATTCTTACAGGTGTGAGTTGGTACCTCATTGTTGTTTTGATTTGCATCTCTTGGATGATTAGTGACTTTGAGCATGTTTTCATATGTCTCTTGGCTCTCTGAATGTCCTCTTTTATAAAGTGTCTATTTAGGTCCTTTGCCCATTTTTTGATTGGATTGTTTATCTTCCTTTTGTTAAGTTGTATGAGTTCCCTATAAATGTTGGAGATTAAACCTTTATCGGCAATAACATTGGCAAATATGTTCTCCCATGCAGTGGGCTTTCTTGTTGTTTTGTTGTTTTTTGTTTTTTTTTGTTGTTTTTTTTTGAGAGAGAGAGAGAGGAAGGGAGAGAGGAAGAGAGAGAAGCATTGATGTGAGAGAAACATCAATTGGTTGCCTCCCATATGTGCCCTGACTGGGAATTGAACCTGCAACTTTTTGGTGCATGGGATGATGTTCCAACCAACTGAGCTACCTGGCCAGGGCCTCACCTCCCTTTAGCTGAAGCCCACAGGGTCTGCCTCTGGGGGTGCTGAGCAGGACAAGAGGGGGTGACAGGTGGATGGGGAGGGGGAAGGAGCAGACAAAGGCTGTCTCACCAAGTGGAATGACTTCCTACTGCATCTGTGTTTCAAATCTCATCTATGGGATATTTTTGTCCGTATCCTGACCCTAAAAACCTCGTTTTCCAGTAACAAAAAAAAAACAGACAGAATTAGAGAAGAAAAACACACCATCTCATACTTATATTTGCATGTTCTATATTGAACTCATAGTCCCCAAGGAAATGTAATCACTTTCTAAAGAAGCTGTTGATGTTTCTGAATTTCTTTTTAACCGGGTTCAGTCACTGTTTGTTACTAGGCTTGTACATTCCCTGTTCTTCCAACTTCAAAATCCGCCCCCCCAAATTTTACTTGAGCTTTTTCTGTCTGAGCACATGAGTCCTCCTTAAATTGAACATAGCCGTGTTGTAGAAGTGAGACAATACACAGCAGGGGTTAGAACCTGAAACATGGTCTAGGTTGGAATCCTAGCTCTGTCACTTCTTAGCTGTGTGACCTTGGGCAAGCCCCCTGATCCTTCCCAGCCTCAGTTTCCTCCTCCGTAAAAGGGGATCCTAATTAGATACGCCTCCCGGGGTGGTGGTGAGGGTTAAATGAGATAAGGTGCCCTTCAAACGATGCCCGGCACACAGCCCGCAATCAGTGAGTGACGACCATTATTATTCTTGTCTCTTCCTCGCTCTTTCCCCACCTCCCTTTCAGTCCTACCCTCAACTTCTGCTGAAACGTCTTCTCCCACGGCCTCCGTGAAACAGACCCTCATCTTATTTGGCATGTCTCCCTCCCCTTTCCTCCTGTGTCGATTCAGATTGTGAGCACATCCAACGCCTCCCAGACTGTCACCTTGGTGTACGTGGTGGCCAATCGGAGCTCTTTCCTCAATGGCACCGTCGCCAGCAGCCTCCTCCGCCAGCTCTCCGCTGAGCTGGTGGGGTTCTACCTCACCTACCCGCCGCTCACCATTGCTGAACGTGAGTATGTCCCTGTCATGCTGGGACTCTGCCAGCGTCCCCGGGGGCCTCTCTCCATTTTGCAGACATCCATGGTGCCAGGCTGCATACTAAATCTTTTGTCGTGAGACAACTGGAACATGTGATGACACGAAGATGGAATTGATGACAAATTTATTATTGCACATTGAAAAAAAAGCACTTGCTGGGAGCCTTTGCTCTTCACATATCTCTTATTTCATTTACTTCTTACAACCGCCCTATGAGGCAGGTGCAAAATTATTAGCACCGTTTTGCAGATAAGAAAACTAAGTTTGTTAGGTTTAATAAAGCGTCCACACTTACACAGCTGGTCAGACATGGAATTTGAACCCAAGCAATCTGTCTCTGAGCCTATAAGCCCACCTGGTAGGGCACTTGCCCTTGTGGAGATATGGATTGCTATAATTTCCCCTGCTTCTACCATAAGCAAATGTCCTGGGGCCTTTAACTCTGGCCCTCGCTATAGAATCAGTGCAGCTAATTTGCCATCAGCATCGTGACTTCCCTTGATGAAGTCCCGATAGCCTTGTGGCCTCGTCTTCCGTTAATGCCTCAGTTACATAATCCTCACCACCATGCAGCAGGCGTAAGGCTTCGAAGACCATGCAGCCTACATTCTGTCTCCAGACACTTCCTTGGTACCCAAAGGAAGTAAAGATTTGTGCTCTTAAATGTAACGATTGATCCTTTCCCAAGGTCACTGAACAAGCTCTTAATAAAACACACTAGAGGTCCAATGCACGAAATTTGTGCAAGAGTAGGCCTTTCTTCCCCAAGTATTGGCACCCGCTTCCCTCTGGCACCCAGGACTGGGCTTCCCTAACAACCCCGGCTTGATCTGGAAGGTCATCAGGAAGGACATCGGGTCTAATTAGCATATTCTGTTTATATTATTATAGATATTAGCAAAATCCTTTCTATGTCCTTCTAGAGGATGTGTGTGCCTATGCTTTATAGCACAAGATAGCCATTCCAAATTTTTTTGAACATTCATTTAATAGCAAGCTTTCGTGAATTTCCACACAGTGAGGAAAGATAACTGGATTCAATGAAAAAGATGGTGTCATAAAGGAAGGCATCATGTCACCTGGCAGCAAGTGAAGAATTTATTTTCTTTCATCTTGATATTTCGATAGTCACAACAGCTAAGGTTTGCTGAGCACTGACTGTGTGCCAGGTGCTGTGCTAAGCCCTTTACATGTATTAATGCTGATGGTCACTGCACCCGACAAAGATGTTAGTTAACGAGCATTTGGCTGCTAAACTTAGTCCTTGACATTGGGAAAATACATTCAAGAGAGAATCATTCCTAAAAACGGTAGTGCCGGTTGGATATTTTTCAAGAGAAAGCGCCACTTAACACGGGTTCCACTTAAGAGGTCTTGATGGAAAAACTGAAAAAAGCAGAAATCCACAAACCCTAGGAAACTCTTCATCTGAAAGTGAGCTCTTTACTAAGCATTTTCATTTTCTGAACAGCAAAGGCAGTTCAGGCCTGTATGTCATAGAGCTCCTACGGATGATAAAGCAGGACTCCGCTGCTTCATATTTTGTCACCTATGTCCATGTCCCTTCACCATGTTCACATATAAAACTTGTGAAAGTAATTTGGTGTGTTTCTTGCTTGTTGTAGCGCTGGAATATCCCAACCTTGACATATCGGAGACAACCAGAGACTATTGGGTAATCACAGGTAATCTCTTCATTTATTTCCCCTTTTACCCTAACAGGTTGGTTGGTTTATTTTTGTTTGTGTGTGTGTGTGTGTGTGTGTGTGTGTTTTAAGCTGCATGTCAAAAAGAAAAAAAAAACCTGAAAAATTAAAACTGCATGTTACTGGGTGATAGGACTGGCATCTTTTTTTCAGTCCTGTCCTAGGACTCAGGGAGTCCCTTTTGCAGAACCAGGAGTGGGTGAAACGAGAAAACACACACATACACATACACACACACATACACATACATACACACACGCAACATCACCCTGAAGATGAACATTAGATAAGCCATTCAAAATAGCAAGCTGCGAGGCCCAGCTAGTGGCCTCCTCTTTGCAGAAAGTGGGCGAATTGGAAGGAACAGCATTTACCTGTGGATGTCCAGGGCATGTCCATGTGAATGGTTGCCTGTGTCAAGATTGTGGGCCTTTCTGCACTGCCCTACAGAATGCCAGTGGGAGTCAGGGGAATGCCAACGTGCACTCCTCTCTCTCTCCGGGCATGAGGCCCACGCCCACACTAATCCTGTGGAGCCCAGGCATGTCCTGACAGTGAGGGCGGATGGAAGTAGAAGGGTGTTTGGGTGGCATTTTATTTTTCTCCCTTGACATTTCCCAGCTGAGCTTTATGAAACAGCAAAATAGTTCTTGTTTTTCAAAAGCCCAGCAGTAGTTCTGAAAAGCCAAGAAGCGAGGATTGGCAGCAAAGAGAGAAGGCAGGTGTTTATAGGAGGAAAAGTGAGCAGGCCAGCCATAAACCCAAGGGCCAGGAGGGGAGGTAGAGGACTGCCAGGGCTGCCATGGAAAGGCCCCCAGGCTGAGGCGGGTGCGGGCTTCAATGATTCTAGAGTCTGGAAGTCCGAAATCAAGGTACCTACCAGCAGGGTTGGTTTCCCCTGAGGCCTCTCTCCTTGGCTGTTGATGGGCATCTTTCCTCTGTGCCTTCGCGTTTTCCTCCCTCTGTGTATGTCTGTGTCCTAATTTCCTCTTCTTATAAGGACACAGTCATAGTGGATTAGGGTCCACTTATACGATCTTATTTTACCTCAAGTCCCTCTTTAAAGGACCTGCCTCCAAATGCAGTCACATTCTGAGGGACTGGGGATTAGGACTTTGGCACCTGAATTTTGGGAGGAAATGTCTAGCCCATAACAAGGAGGAAGGGAGGTCCTATAGATCATGGAAGGTATGCCTGGGCGAGCAAGCCCATCTAAAACCCGCTTCCTCCCTCCCATCTCCTCCCTCACACACTGAGCAGACGAGATGGGCCACTGCCTACACACTGACACAGGAGCACAGCCTTGCCAGGGGGCCTCTCAAGACCTCTCCTAAATTGCAGAAAATTGCTTTTCTTTCTCTCCTGTGGAGCCACAGATATGCAGAGATTTTGTGTGTGTGTGTGTGGTGTGTGTGTGTGTTTTTACCTGCTAAGTCAAACTAAAGAAATGTGTTTAAAAATTAAAAAAAAAAAAAAACCTCACCAGAGTTTATGCCCAAGAGAGAGACAATGCTAACCCAGCAACACATTTTCCAAACCAACAGGTTATGTAACATTTACAAAACCATTTTTTTTTTCTCCACCAGAAATGCTGCTTTTTAATTTGCAGAGGTTTCCCCCTCCTATTAACTTCAAGGATTACATTGAATGGTAGCACATCCACTCTTGAATACTGGATGTCCGAGACGACCTCCTGTTTCAGCCTGCTCTCTTGTGCCTGTGCCTGTGCCTCTACTGTAGTGACATAACCTTAGTAAGAAACTCCACACATGGTCTTGTTTTTAGGATCCTCCTGGGACCTAACGCCTGTCCCCCTACCTAGGTAACCCTCATTTCTTATTGCTGCTGTGGCTGTAAGAAGAAACAGCGGCCTCCATCACTGTGTTTGAGGCAGTTGGATCAGTTAGTGCTTGGGGAGCGCGCGAAGCCAGCCTTGGGACAATGGCAGGGTTTCTTTCGGCCTTAGCTCTGCTACATACGAACTGAGTGAGGGTGTCTTTGAGCCAGTCACTCAGACCCTGTGGGCGTCACACTCTCACCCTTAGAATCAGAAGATATGAGATGAACATTCAAGGTTCTTTTGGCCCTGAATGTGTCAGATTCAAGCACCAATAAAACAGTTCAGATGGAATACAGGAAGCTGAACCAGGCCTGATCACTGCCTCTTAAGCACATGGGAGCTGTCCAGGTGCTGATTCCATGTAACTCTGTGGGAGGTTCCCACAACCTCCTACACTTCCCTGGAAACATCCCTCCAGCCCCCCAACTTTGAAAATGGTGGTAAAATACACACGACATGAAAACTTTCATTTTGGCCATTTTTAAGTGTACAATTCAATGGCATTAAATACATTCGCAATAATACACCACCGTCACTGCTATCTACCTCGGAGCTTTTTCATCACCTGGCTATCCCTTTCTTTGATGTGTGTTACTGGGATTCTCACAGAGTAATCCATGATGAAGTCCTCTGTGTCCTGTGTCCTCTCTCCTACTCTGCCCATTGGTCAGGAGAGGCCAACTCAGAAATAATCCTTCAGCGGTTGATTATGAAATTTTACTAGAGGGGCAGCTCCGAATTGGCAAGAACAGGGGCTCTGCTATCTGGGACCCAGGGGTAGGCTGTGTCAGGGGGATTCCCAGGGGCCTCTGAGGCCTGCCCCAGTGGGAACAGCACCTGAGCATTTTCTCTTTGTTGGTGGGAATTCCGCTGACAGCTGAGCTGGGAGTCCCTCACGAGAGCTCTAGAAAGAGAGCTGCTTTATGCCCTCCATGGGGATTATTTGGTATTTATGGCCTCAAAGAAGTAATTTCTGAGACTCAGCTGTGGGTTTTACGTCTTTCTCAATCAGTTAAAAACAATTCTCTGTATCTCAGTGTCCGCTGCTTGTTCTGGCCCTGAGCAGAATGTGATCATAGTGGCACGTTCTTTCTGCCCAGGCTGTGTCCATATCCCAGTAGATGACTGCCATTAATTAATGGTCCTTAGTTGGATCGTGGTAGATCAAACTCCCCAGCCCACGCAAGTTTTGATTTCTTTAAGATAAGGATTGTTCTTAGCATTTTTTAATTTCAAGGAACGCTATGTTTGAAGGCAGTGTTTGTGTGTTGGGACAAAGTGTGCTTCCCAAGGGACTTGGAGGGACGACTAGATTTGGGGGGTTGACAGCAAAACACCATCAGTCATTCCCATAGTAAGTGGCCACTGCAGTCTTAGCCCTGGTGTTCATTAAAATCCTTCCCCATGCACCAGCCTTGCCTGGAATTCCGTCACCGACGCCTTGCCTGTTGACTGCAGATACCCTGGAGGAGATGAAGCTCCGCCATGGAGGACAGTGAAAGAGGAGTTTTGTGTGCCTTCCATGCGCTGGCCACTGTGCTAAGCTCCCTTGCACACCTGGTCTCATTTCACCCGTCGATCTCTCTAGGAATATATTTGCTGTGATGTGGACTTACACCCTTGCTACAGAGGAGGACTTGGACGCAGGCAGGGCCAGTTGCTTGCTGAAAGCTTCCCGCTGGCAAGAGCTCTCTTTCTGTCTCATTGTCCTGCTCTCAGATGGAAGAGTACCCTAGGGGCCCTGGGCAGCTTTGGGGTGGCTCTCAAAGTGACCGCAGAGGAGGAAGAGATGAGGACATTGAACAGGGTGGTTTGCCAAGTTGTAAGGGGCCCATGTGCAAGATGGAGCTTAGATTCCTCAGCAAAGCTATTGAGGAGGAAAAACAAAATAAAGGTAGCCCAGAGCCTGGGCTTCTGAGTGGGAACCAGTGGGAAATCCAGTTAGCCAGGCCTGTATCTAGGCTGTATTCCCGTATGGACTCTAACACCACGTCATCTTCAATAAGGTTTGGATTTACTTCAGCAGCATTAGGCGTGTCTCAGCCCATGGAGGAGAGAGTCCAGGCTTTGTTTTCTAGTTATCAGCTGTGACCTTGACAAGTCACTTAACCTTCCAGCATCTATAATAACATGTGGATAGCGATTCCTACCTCCTGGGCTGTTGTGAGGGCAAAGCGAGGTAAGGATGGCCAAGCCCTCACATGATGTAGGGCCCATGGCGCCCTGTGGCTGGGGCAGAGATGGAGGCACTTGTGGTTCTGAGTCAACAGGGAGCCTGTCTACTGAGCAGCCCTTCTGCCTTCTGCACCCGCAGTGCTGCAGGGTGTGGACAATTCGCTGGTGGGTCTGCACAACCAGAGCTTCGCCCGGGTCATGGAGCAGCGCCTGGCCCAGCTGTTCATGATGTCCCAGCAGCAAGGCCGGCGGTTTAAACGGGCCACCACCCTGGGAAGCTACACCGTGCAGGTGGGTGTGCGTGAAGCCTCTGGGGTCTTCTCATACCTGGGGGAGGTATGAGACTAAGTCCTCATGCTGTGTGCAGAGGAGCAGGGACACTGCAGACGGACCAAGCCATTTAATTAGCGCTGCTCTCAGGGTGCGGGGTCAGGGGTCATAACATCAACATGACGGGTGAGCGTTAGCTACTCTCACTACTAGATGACAAGAAAAGGAGGTTTCGGAACAAATGCTGCACGCATGCAGATGTTTATTCAACCAACAGTTGTGAGGAAGCAGGCACAGGCTACTCAGCAACCTGTTCCATGGGCTGGATGAAGACCCAGGTCTCGGGACTCCCAGACCCTCCACCACCAGCTCAGTGAATGGCAGATGCACCCATCTGCATTGCAGGTGCCAGGTTCTGTTTTCCTTGTTTAGTCGGTTTGGACAAGCAGAGCCTTCCGGGATTATAGCGGCCACACAGGGATTTAGGCTAAGGAGCTGTAGCAGACGCTGTTGGTGCTCTGCCCAGATCCCCTTTCCATTTCTCTCAGTGCCAGCAGCCGCCTCTGAACCTCTACGAAAGAATTGCTCTTGAGATGCAGAAACCCACGTAGCCCACATCATGGCGGCCAGAAGTGCCTGGGAATTAATTAACCAGTGGGGTGGGGGTATAAATACCCCAGCTTCCTGGTCTCGTAGGTAGGAGAATTCGGAAATGTATCCTTCCCATCACTTCCAGAGCTTTCCCACAGAATTAAGCTTTCATTCCCCAATGTGGCAACTAGCTTAATAACACGCCCTTTTTAGCTCCCTCCCCACCCCTATGTCACCTGCTCACCTTCCTGTCAGTTCCTTTCATCTCTCAAGTAAACTATAAACACTCAACTCTCCTGAGTCTGCTCCTCGGGACCCTAAGAGCAGACAGTGATCATCCCCAAAGTGGGGACTCTAAGCCTCTAGATTCTTTACCGGATTCAAGCACGTGCAAGACTGTCTCTAGCATATTCTAACCGATCCACATGTCTTGCGTAGCCCTAATTTCACCAAAGAAGAATCCATTTCTGATATTTTTATGCTAAGTAACAAAGCTCCATTAAGCAAGATAACACATTACAGAAGGGCTCTCCTGGTAGCTGCCTCCTGAGTGGAATTCCCAATTGGAGTCTAGCCCACTGTCCTGGGGTGTGAACTCCTGATGGCAGTTCACCGCTCGGCGGGTGTAAGCTAACCCAAACATACATGCAGGGCATCGCACTGTCTACCTCTAGGAGGAAGGAGGAAGCGTTTGAAAGGAAATTGCAGGCATGACCACAATCTGTCTGCAGATAATGCCCCAGGGCAGTCTTGTAAGTACAAAGGGCCCCCCTCCTGTGGAGTCAGCTGTGCCCCTGAGGGCGACTCCGGGTCTCTCGTCCACAGTGCTTGACTTCTGTCCCTTGTCCTGTTGGATGTGGCTTTGTTTCTAAAGGCCTTTGTGGCCTGTGACAGCCTGGTCCTAAGGTAAAGCGAGATGGTTAATTTCCCGTGCCTAGCTGGGGATGTTCTCTCTGTGGGTTCCTGTGAGCCCTGTAATTCACACTTCTCCAAACAGCAGAAAGGAAGTCGCTCAGAGGACAGTGACATGGGATTTGCCCCAGAAGCTGAAGCGGGAGCCAAATTATTTACTGATCACACCTACAGTCTCGGTGTGATTACTAAAGCTAACAACCTAACAACATTCTCTGTGTTGAAAGGGGCCCCCAGTGAGATGTGCGTCTCTCTCTTCTGAGTACCCCATGTGCTTGGCCCCTCCAGTCGCCAGAAAGGTCTGAGCAAAGCAAGTAGGGATTGAGTTATGCAAATCCCTGATTTTCAGGGGCTGTAGATCACCTTCTAACATTTCCCTTGGAGAAATCTTGCTAAGAAAGATTGGCTAATAAATTGAAATAGAGTGAAGTTATTAGATATTTGAAAGCTCATTCACCTTCTCACTGGTATGACACTCTCCCCACCTCTCCCCCGAGGGACAGGAATAACGTGTCCAAGTTTCCAAGTAACATTCACTCCATACATCTGGCACCATCTTTCCACACAGCGACCTTCCTTTTTGGAAGCTGATGATTTTAAAAGATGAGTCACTTTCATGAATATGGAGATTTAGAGGTCAAGAATTTAAAGATATTTCTCCAGTAGGTATATTTGAAAAAGTGAATCCAAAGAAGAAATTCACTAATAAACATGTTTTTGTTTTTGTTTTTGTTTGTTGTTAATCCTCAACCTGAAGATATATTTTGTTTCCAGAGAGTGGAAGGGAAGAGAAGGCGGGGGAAGGAGGGGACAGAAACGTTGATGTGAGAGAGACACATCGATTGGTTGCCTCCTGCAGGCGTCCTGACAGATTCGAACCTGCAACCCTGGGATGTGCCCTTGATTGGGAATTGAACCTGCGACCCTTCCTTGCGGAGGCTGGCACTCTATCCACTAAGCCACACTGGCCAGAACCAATAAACATTTTTACATGTTTGACTCCATTTGTTGTAAAAGTAATGCAAGTTTTAACTCCCACAAGATCACATTTTCACCTGCCCAGGATCAGTGAAATGGCGCTACCCAGTGCTGCGGAGGATGCAAGGAAATGGGTACTTTCAGAGGGTCAGTGGGTCTGACCTTGCCAGAGGGCAAGTGAGCAATTTAGACAAGAACCTTTTAGATGGTCACAGACTTACTCTAGAGACTCATTTTGAAGATAGAGGTAAACACGGAGGCAAAGGGGGAGAGCAGTGCTTTTCACACGGTGTCCAGAAAATGGTCCCGTAAGGTGCCCTGGCAAAGGTGCTCTGGCCCCGTGAGTGTGCGTTAGGCTGCGTCCAGTAGCCCTTCTTGATGAGTCCCAAGGCATATTGGCAAACCAGACACTCTAAAAGCCCAGTAGCAAAGAAGTCTCCTTTCCACACGTTATGTGGTTTCTGCATTTAAATGCCAACAAGACGCTTGTTTTTAGCAATATCTACATTTCCACACTATTCTAGGATTTTATAAAAATGAAATCCTGCAGTATGTTCTCATTTGTATGAAGCTTTTTTGACTCAGTGTAGTGTTTTTGTTGTTGTTTTAAATCCTCATCCAAGGAAATTTTTTAAATTGACTTTTAGAGAGAGAAGAAGGGATGGAGGAAGAAAGAAAGAGAAATATTGATTGGTTGCTTCCTCTACATGCCCTGACCAGGGACCAAACCTACAATGTAGGTATGTGCCCTGACCCAGAATTAAACCCATAACCTTTTAGCGTACGGGATGGCACTCCAAACAACCAAGTCATCTGGCCAGGACTCAGTGTAGTGTTGATGAGATTCATCCATGTTGTTGCATTATTTGAAAGTTTATTTTTGTTATCGTATGAATATACTACAGTTTACTCATTCTTTTATTGATGGATACCAGGGCTTTTCCCAATGTGTAGCTTTTACAAACAAAGCTACTGTGATCATTCTTCTATAGGTGTTTCTCTGGCCATATGCTGTCATTTCTCTTAGGTATATAATAGGAATTGAATTGCTGGTTCGTGGGTTGGTGGATGTTTATTCTGTAAGAATTTTCGTAATACCTTTCAATATCCTATAAAACTCATAATCTGTAACATATCCTTTGGAAAGACACTATACTGTATCATCATGTCTATTAGTTGTTAGTTATAATGGTGAAAAGTTGGTAGTAACCTAAGTGTTCAAAATGAAGGTTAGTTATGTGTATGAGGCATGCATACAGTAGAACATTATGTCAGTATTAAAATGTATGCTTTATGTATTTGCAATGATTTCCATTGTTAATTACAGTGCTGAAAAATGAGTAACAATTTAAGTGTTTAACAATAAAGGATTTGCTACATAAATATATGAAGTCTGAGTTAGAATGTAGGAATTGATATTTATGTTTTTGTTATATTTAAGGTCACTTAAAGATACAAGTAAAAATTGCAATATGTTATACTATAGAGAGAGAGCTATAAATAATTTTGTAAAATAATAAATAAGAGGTTTGTGTGGGAGAAAACAAAGAATAGAAGCAAATACTTCAAAATGAAAATAGTCATTAGCTTGTGGTGGAGGGAGTACAGATTGTTTTTATTTTGTTTTATTTCTTGGCGCTTTTCTGTATTTTCAGATTTTCTGTAGGGAATATATGTAACTTGTACCTTGGGAAAAAGTAAAAAAGGTTATTTTAGAAAAAGATCTCTGAGTCTCCAGGTACTGCTTTTATCATCGGACTTTTGAATTGCAGACATCGCAGTTCATTCCCCACCCCTCTCTGGCAAATGCAGGATTTGTTTTTTTGTTTTTTGTCTCCCCCCCACCCGAAACGCTTTCATTTTTTCAAGAAAAATGACTTTGAGTATAATAATGTTACATGCAATAAACATTAATATTTCCAGAAAAACTATTTTAAACACAATAATGTTATATGCAATAAATCTTAGTATTTCAAGAAAAATGATTTTAAATATAATAATATTACCTGCAATAAAAATTAACATTTCAAGAAAGAAGGATTTTAAATAGGATAATATTACCAAAACTGTACTAACGTAGTGTAATTTTGCAGGAATTAGAAATCTTCCTTGAGAATAACCTGGCGTGCCCTGAATTAATGTGCAGGCCTATTTTTAAACGAGGCCAGCGTTCTCTGGAGGCTGGAAGACATCTCCGCTTCAGCTTTTTCTTCTGCAGCCTCACATTGTGCTGCCCAGATGTTCATATTTCCTCCTCCCTGTCTCCCCGCCAGCGACCGCAGGGCTTCTTACGGGTTCGGTGACAGGGAGGGCCATTAAGGGTGATGCCTGAGATGTACACTGTGGGTCCGCTTGGCCGCGGAAGGCTTCAGCAGTCAGTAGAGAGCCTACTGACCGCCCGAGGGATTGCAGGGTCTGTGCAAGATGCCCTATAAACATGGCCTCTTTTTTCCTGAAAGATGGTGAAGATGCAGCGGGTGCCGGGACCCAAGGACCCAGCAGAGCTGACTTACTACACCCTGTACAACGGGAAGCCTTTGCTGGGCACCGCGGCTGCCAAGATCCTGAGCACCATTGACTCCCAAAGGATGGCTTTGACCTTGCATCACGTTGTCCTCCTGCAAGCGGACCGTAAGGGGATAGTCTTTCCATTCATTATTTCTAACGCCATGAAATGTTTCCTGCAAATGAAAGTGATTCCCTAAGCGCCTGTTAATGGACCCAGAGAGAAACATTTCTGTACTAGAAGGTTTTTAAATCAATCGGCTGTGTTGGAGGCCATCGGTTTTGGGTAAGGGATATGTTTTCAATATTAGAAAGATAGTAATGATATGGCTGCACCCCAATTCTACCCACTCTTCCTCCTCAGTGAACAGCCAGAGAAATCATCGCAGCGGAGGTCATAGTCGTCTGCTGGGGAATTGAAGATAATTTGATTCACTAAGTTTCCATAGAGTCCTACGTGAACTGCCTTGGTGCTGGAAAACACAGAAATGGCCAAGAGCTGGGCCCAGCCATTAAGGAGCAGAGAGGGAGTTAATGCAGGATACAGAGGCGTGGACTACAGGAAAGTGCTACAAGGGGGCAGTGTGATGCCAGGGTCAACCCAGGGAGGTTTGCTCTGAAGGGGCATCCGAAAAGGGTGAACAGAGAAGGGAAAATAAAAACAATAGCTGCCTCTTCAAAAACCTTCCCCTGTGGCAGCTGCTATTTTTTTTAAAAAAGGTATTTTTATTTATTTCAGAGAGGAAGGGAGAGGGAGAGAGGGAGAGAAACATCAATGATGAGAGAAAAATCATGGATCAGCTGCTCCCTGCAGGCCCCCTACTAGGGATTGAGCCCACAACCCAGGCATGTGCCCTTAACCTGATTCAAACCCGGGGCTTTTAGTCCACAGGCCTACGCTCTATCCACTGAGCCAGACTGTCTAAGATGCAGCTGTTATTTTCATTGCTTTATTAGTATATAGACTTTCTCACTTTTTCCTCTCATTGGGGCAACTTTATTCAGCTGCAAATTACAGATGAGGAAACGGAAGCTCAGAAAAATTAACTAACTTGGATAGTACTGCAGAACTAGTACTGAGGTCGCCAAGATATGAATCGGTCTGACTACAAACATGTTCTTAGCTGTATCACACACTGAGATTTCAGCAGAGAGAGAGAGGAAGGGTGTATTTTCCAGAAGGAGGGAGCAGCATGAGAGAAAGGATGGAAGTGACAAGTACCAGGTGCGCTTGAAAAGCAAGGAGTTCAAACAGCCTGGAGTGTAGAAACCCGAGGAGGAGCTGATGGGCTTGGAGACGTACTGCTTCAGAGAGTCCGGCCTTGGTGGGAGGGGCAGGAGACTGTACATAATAGAATTTGCTGGAGATTTTTACCTGGTTCACCGTCGCTTCTTCTGCATCGCTTTCGCTGTCCCAGTCCATCCTCTACTTGGACCTTTCAGTGCTGTGGCCTCCTCACTTCTTTTGAAGGCCTGGGGAAGGGGCAGAAAAGTGAGAGCTGGTTTTATGTAGAGCAAGAGGTAAATGGACTACAGGGGCAGTGGTTGAGGCGAAGGGGACGTGGCTGGTGGCGGTTGAAGGGGAACAGTGGAAGGTATGAGAGCACAGGTGGGAGAGAGATCGTATCAGAGAGGAAGATGCTCGGAGCCTTTTGGAAGTGAGAGTCCAGGGGCCACTGTGGCATTGCCCAGAGGTGTGGCTGAGACTCCCAGAGCCAGGATGCAGACCCTGCTGGCCTGGCTCCAAAGCTGCTGTCCCTCAGCCTTGCTTCTTTGTCTCCTTCGAGTCACTTGGTCCTCTCTGTTCCCTTCTACAGTGATTCACAGCCCTCTCTCCTTTTCTCCGTTTCATAGTTATGTCCTCTTGGACTTTGGAGGTGCTTCCCAAATAACTTTGCCTCAGTCACTTTTTCATTTATGCACCATCCATACTGCAATTAGAGTCGCTACCTATACTTCGGAAAACACAGGTTCTGATCTTACATCTACTCCATTAAAAGGCATATATCTGACGGATCTTTGCTGTTCACAGAATAAAATCCAGACTCTGTAACAGGGGTCTTCCAAGCCCCTCATAGCAGGCACTCCACCAATGTCCAGCTCACTTCCCAACGTGGTCTCCGGGCTGCTTTTCCAGCTGTACCACCTACTTTTCTCTCCTTCCTGTCTAATGTGTGGCTGAAGCCACACAAGAGCATTCACCCCTCACTTTCCCTGTTCCTCTGAAGCCTTCCTCAACCCCTGAAGCAGAGTCCACTTCCCCCAATCCTTCTTTGTTCCAGGAGCTTCCATTGCTCTCATCACATTGAGCAAATGAGTTGTTGCTGCTCTCTCCCTCTTGAGCCTTTTAAAGGCAGCTACCACATCTCATTTATCTTTGGATATCCAGCTCCAAAAACGGTTCTGTTCTTGTGAAGGCAAAAGACCAACTTTTGCTAAATGCCTGTGACAGGCTCTGAGGGAGGCACACAGTTGGAAGACACCAACGCAGAGCAGTTGAGAGCAGAGCCTTTGCAATAAGACAGACCTGGTTTCACCCCACCCCCTGCTCTTCCACCGTGGAGCTCAGAGACCAATGAATGACCCTCCCTGACCTTCATTTTCCTTGTCTGTAAAGTGGTAATATAAAAATCAGACCTAGTAGAGCTATTCAGAAAACTAAAGGAGAGAATTACTGCATGGAAAGGGATTAGTACAATCCTGGGGCACCTGCTAAGCACTTAATTCAGTGGTAGCTGAATTTATCCTTAAGGTAGAAGGAGTAAAGGAGAGAGGGAATGAAGATGGAAAGGTGATTTGAAGGTTAAGAACCCATATAGTAATTTATGGAATAGGGTGCTATTAATGAAAGTAGAAAGGGGATTGGAGAGGAAGAGCATTTTTAAAAGGGAGAAGTAATTTATTCTGTCTGGGCCACATTGAGTTTAAAATAATGAGATATTAAGGGGTGCTTTGGGGATATCGAGGAGGTGCTGATAAAATATTGAGGGGGTATTGATGGGATATTGACAGCTGAAGTTAAGAAAGTTGGAATTCAAGCCTGGATCTTAGGAGAGAGGTTAAAATTAACACTAGATTTTGAGAATGTCCCAGGTACAGGAAAGAATTATAATCCCAGAGACCACCCGAATCCATGGGGGGAGAGATAGCTAAAGGACAGACCCTGGGGAATGCCTCCATGCCCAGGATTGGATGAGGAAGAAGCTGAGGCCAGTGAAGAAGAGAGGAACAGAGATGTTTTAAATCCCATTTTCTCCTAATGGTTTTGCAATCAGACTGCAATGTGAATCTGAGGTCAGCACTTTGGATAGTCACAGTGTTGAATGAACACCTTGTCCCTCTGAGGTGGGGTGTTAACGTTCTGTCTGTTCCAGTGTCTTCTTTTTTCTAATTTGATTTTTTTCCATCACCATTTATCCCCTCTATGCCCTCGTATACCTCCCCGCTCCCCACACCACAATCACCACTCTGCAATCACCACACTGTTGTGGTTGGAGCATTGGCCCGCACACCAGAGAGTCATGGGCCTGATTCCCGGTTAATGGGCATGGACCTGGTTTGCAGGTTCTGTCCCATGTCCCAATCTGGGCCCATGCAGGAGGCAACCAATCGATGTATCTCTCTCAGATCAGTGTTTCTCTCTCATACTCTTTCCCCCTCTCCCTCATCTCTTCTGCTCTCTCTAAACATCAATGGAAAAATACCCTCTGGTGAGAATTAACAAGTCCTATATAATAAAAGAGTAATATGCAAATTGACCCTAACAGCAGAATGACTTGGAATGATTGGTCACTATGACACACACTGACGACCATGGGGCAGATGCTCAATGCAGGAGCTGCCTCCTGGTGGTCAGTGTGTTCCCACAGGGGGCACTCTGTTCAGCCACAAGCCAGGTCGATGGCTGCCAGCACAGCGGTGGTGGCGGGAGCCTCTCCCGCCTCCTCAGCAGCGCTAAGGATGTCCGACTGCAGCTTAGGCCTGTTCCCCGCTGACAAGTGGACATCCCCCAAGGTCTCCCAGGGAGGAGAACAAAGGGATGACTGACTACCAGCTTAGGCCTGATCCCCAGGAGAGTGGGCCTAAGCCAGCAGGTGGACATCCCCTGAGGAGTCCCAGACTGTGAGAGGGCACAGGCTGGGCTGAGGGACCCCCCACCCCTAGTGCACAAATTTTTGTGTACCGGGCCTCTAGTAATAAAATAAAATAAATGGACAGTTCTGGGCTAGTGTGCAGTGCCCTTCAGTGGAGCGTGCAATGACACTCGACCCCCATCACCTCTAGATAATGAGGCAGCAGTGAATTCTAAAGAAGTGGCTGCATTTCCTATGAAGGCTTTCATCTGCTCCCTGTTCAGGATCTGGAGTGTGAGGCCCTCTTAGTGGTTATCTAGCTGATGGAGTAGAAAAGATTCTCCCCACACAGAACCAGACCAGAGCAGGAACTGGTTTATCTTACAGGACCATCAGGCATTTATCTCAAAAATGTCATTTACAGAAAGCAAGGAAGTCATGATCATTCATTTTTCAACAGATTCATATTTTAGGCGCCTGTAATGTGTCTGGAACTGTCCTTGGCACTGGAGATGCAGCAATGAATGAAACAGACAAAAATCCGACCACATGGAGCTCACATTCCTGAGTGGGCAGATCAAATAAACAAAACAAATAATATGTTAAATGCTAGTAAGTGCCATGGAGGAAAATTAAGCAGGGAAGGGCTAGGGGATGTCCAGGAGATAATGGTTGTGATTTTAAATTGTTGGGGAGGTGTCAAGAAGAGGACCACTGAAGTAGTAGCGTTTTTAAAAATATATATTTTATTGATTTTTTACAGAGAGGAAGGGAGAGAGATAGAGAGTCAGAAACATCGATGAGAGAGAAACATCGATCAGCTGCCTCCTGCACACCTCCTACTGGGGATGTGCCCGCAACCAAGGTACATGCCCTTGACCGGAATCGAACCCGGGACCCTTCAGTCCTCAGGCCAACACTCTATCCACTGAGCCAAACTGGTTAGGGCTGAAGTAGTAACTTTTGAGTGATCACCTGAGGATATCTGGGGACAAGGTTCCAGGCAGGGAGGAGGGCGTGAGACTGGCCAGGAGTCACTGAGGGAAGCAGCAGTGAGGCCAGAGACCCCCATGAGCCTCATGAGCCTCACCCAAGTGGAATGACAGCCATGGGGTTGTTTGGGCAGGAGAGCAATGTAGACAGAGCACTCACAGCTGCTGGGCTCAGCCCTCCTCCCCACCCACTCACACCAGTCACGAGCTTTCACAGCCACAAAAAATGAGCAGGAAACATTTCTGAATAGATGTCTTCTCCTTTCAACATCATTTGCTCCATGTAAGAATAATTTATTTTTAGTTTAGATTATGTGGATCCTTTGACCTCATTCTTTCTGACAAATACGTCTGTGTGAGTGTGAGTGTGTGTGTGTGTGTGTGTGTGTGTGTGAACTCAGAACTGACTTCAACTGTATATCTCAGGGAAATGACTTTTCATAAAAGCACCTCACCCCTTGGGACTCAGTTTGCTCACCTGCAAGTTGGGGATAAGAACAGCCCCAGGCAAAGGTCCTATCACAGTGCCTAATGCACAGTAGAGGCTCAGAACGTACTCTCCTTTTCCTGCTCTTTACTGCAATTCTTACAAGTTAAATAACCATTTGTTTCTTTTCACCTCTGTACGTGACTCTGTAGTTCTAGAGCATTATGCCAATGAATATATTGTGTTTGGATGACTTCAGTTGACCTCACTTTACTGTCTGTTTGACTGTTAAATCAATTTATTAATGTACATATGATAAATCAATTCTCTCCCCATTTAAATAGAAGTGAAAGGATTTTACAGACTGCTTTGAGAAGAAACGTATCCACAAAAGTCATAAAGCTGAGTAAAAGCAGAACACATGTCAATATTTCACTCCTGCTAATGAAAAAAATTAGAT
The DNA here is from genome assembly GCA_004026665.1 of Murina feae. Classification (NCBI taxonomy): domain Eukaryota; kingdom Metazoa; phylum Chordata; class Mammalia; order Chiroptera; family Vespertilionidae; genus Murina; species Murina feae. Next base: position 24,413 of record PVJC01021514.1, read on the forward strand.
GTATATTTAGCGTATCATGTCCTAATGCACTATACATTTTCCTTTATCGGGACAGAATAGCACAGCTCAAAAAGAGGCTTATTTTTATTTTTCACAGCAGGTCTAAGCTTTAAAAAATGTTGAAGGCATAAAACTATAAATACCAAATCACTAAAAACAGCAGCAATTAAATGTTTAATGTCAACAGAAGCACAATATCTAATGAGCTGTTTTCAGAAGTTAATAATGTGATTAATCACCGATTGACGGAAACTGGGGGAAAGAAGTTCTTTTGCACTAACAGCACTTCAGACGTAAGTGCTGCCTGGTGAGAGGCAGATCTTGGCTATCATGACACCAGTTGAAGTCAGGGGTTGGTTGCAGTCAGAGAAATGCGGGCTGGCTCCCCAGGCAAGTCCTCACCATGGGTCACTTCCCAGCAGGTCTTTATATTCCAGAGTCTGGTCCTCAGGTCTGCCAATCTAGTTCAGCAGGATCAGGAGGGTCAACTCATGCTAACCAGACTTGCCAAGCTATCTAATCTAATAAAAGAATAATATGCAAATTAACCATCATCCGAGACACCTAAGCCACGCCCACCAGCCAAACCATGCTCACCAGCCAATCAGAGAGGCTGTATGCAAATTAACCCAGCCAAGATGGTGACTGGAAGCCACAGAGATAGAGCAAACAGGAGGCTTCCATTGCACCAGCGATGGAGTTGAAACTGCCTGCCTAGGCCAGGCCGGGCCTCTGCTCAAGGCAACAATGTTTTAATTATAGAAGCCATGGAGCAGAGGCAAACAGGAGGCTTCGTTGTCTGCCTAGGCCTCCGCTCAAGGCAACAAAGTTTTAATTATAGAAGATAAATAAACCCCAGAAAGCTAATTCCAGCCAGCCTCGCTGGAACGTTGGGTCAATGGGAGCTGTGGGCAGCCTGAAAACGGCTCTCAGTCCCTCACTCAGGCTGGCCAGGCACCCCAGTAGGGACCTGAACCCTGAAGGGACTGTGGGCAGCCTGAAAACGGCCCTCAGCCCCTCACTCAGGCTGGCCACACTGCCATGGGTTGAGGGTCCCCACTGGGGGGCTTGGCCAACCTGCAAACAGCCATCAGCCCCTCACCCAGGCTAGCCAGGCACGCCAGCAGATGGACATCCCCCAAGGGGTCCCAGACTGTGAGAGGGCACAGGCCGGGCTGAGGGACCCCTCCCAAGTGCACAAATTTTTGTGCACCAGGCCCCTAGTTGATATATAAACCAGATGGCAGTATGTTTATTTAAAATATACATTAGAACTATCAAGGAGAGGGTGTTTCTTCTTTTAAGTGCCCATTATTCTATCCTGTATGAAAGGCTGCGTGGGAAGCCACATTGCAACAGGGGTCAAGGTAATTCATTTAGATTGTCAGAGAGAGGAAGGGAGAGGGAGAGAGAGATAGAAACCTCAATGATGAGAGAGAATCATTGATCGGCTGCCTCCTGCATGCACCCTACTGGGATCGAGCCCACAACCCTGGTATGTGCCCTGACCAGGAATCGAACCCTAACCTTCTGGTTCATAGTTGACCCTCAACCACTAAGCCACACCAGCCGGGCTAGCCGGATCCTTTTGAGTAGACGGAAGCATTCCCCCAGCCAGCCATTTGGGAAGGTGGAAGGAAGATTTCCACTGGTTACACTTTAGTCATTGCTCACTCAGAGGGTGAGTTCACAACAATATGTAGAATCATCTCTCTGTGGCCTTTGCCTCCTGATTCCAGCACCACTCTAATGCTCAGATTTATTCTCTCTTCTCTCTTGATTCATGGACATCACCAATGAGGAAAATTGATATGTCTCCATCTTCCTCCTCCTCCTCCTAGTCATAGTGAAGGCTAGCATTTAATTGAGCAGCTACCAAAGCATCACCTGTCTCGTCTCACTGATGTCTCTCCATGTGATAGCCCCATTTTACAGATGAGGAAACTGAGACTCAGAGACCTTGCATCACTTGCCCAAGGCAAGAGTCTTTCTGATCCCAAATCCTCTTAACCATCTTCGACTTGGGACTGGGGAGTCGCGGGAGATTTCTCTCCGGTGGCCTTCCTCTTCCCAGTGCTCCTTGTCATGTGCTTCCCGCTGGCTCTTCCCCACAGCCGTGGTGAAGAATCCGCCCAACAACCTGTGGATCATTGCCGCGGTGCTGGCGCCCATCGCCGTGGTCACGGTCATCATCATCATCATCACTGCCGTGCTCTGCCGGAAGAACAAGAATGACTTCAAGCCAGAAGCTGTGATGAACCTGCCTCAGAGAGCAAAGGTACGTGGTGGAAGCTGGGAGATGGGGAGCAGGAGCCCGGCCTGCAGGACGGCTCTGCCTGTCTTTCCTCTCTTGGCTTTGGAGACACTGAAATATCCTAACAAGCCCTGCTTTTGAAGAAGACCCTTTGTTCATTAATTTATGTGTTTTACTGTTTAAAAAATAATGGGAAAATATACATAACAAAATGTACCATTGTGACCATTTTTAAGCGTCGTTAAGTAGAGTTACTTTATTGCACAGCCTTTAATTTTATAATCAGGACACGATAGCCAATGCTTATCTCCTGCTCACTCTTCGCCATAAGTACTTGACGTAGAGTAGCTAATCCTCGCAGCAACCCTAGCAGAAGGGCCCTTGTTTTACAGAGGAGGAAATTGAGGCACAGAAATCCAGGTAGACCTCATCCTGACACCCTCTTTTTAGAAAGACGTGACTCCTTCAAGATTGCACAGTTAGTACGTAGCAGAACTGATAGCATTAGGTCTCTTTGCTCATAACACAGGGCTCTTTGGGACACTTAGACCCTCAAAATGTTCCTTCTTCCACTGGCCAGAGTGGCTTATCCTCAGAGGCTGCCATGATGGGCGAGCTGCAGAGCCTCAGCCAGTCTGCATCAAACTCCAGTGGCTCCAGTGCAGCCTGGCCAGGAGCCCCATCTACTCTCCCAGCCTTCACAGGCCTGCCCTGGCCACTTTGCTGACTGGAAGGGAAGTGACGAAGGAAATTCCAAAGGCTAATTTTCCAGTCACATAGTTCCCTCCATGATATTCTGTAAAGGAAATATAATAACCTCCAATACCCGGTGTTTAAATAATGTCTTACAATTTATGGGGTTCTTCTAGGTCTGTCACCTTGCTTGCTCATCACATCAACCTTGTGAGGTAGGTAGTAGTCAGGGAAGGTCTTATTTTATTGCTAAAGAGAAACTGGGGGGGGGGGGCATCCAGTGTAGCTCAGTGGTTGAGTGTCAACCTATGAGCCAGGAGGTTATGGTTTGATTCCCGGTCAGGGCACATGCCTGGGTTGCAGGCTTGATCCCCAGTGTGGGGCATGCAGGAGGCAGCCAATCAATGATTCTCTCTTATCATTGATGTTTCTATTTCTCTCTCCCACTCCCTTACTCTCTGAAATCACTAAATGTGTGTGTGTGTGTGTGTGTATATTCTATATAATAAAAGGCTAATATGCAAATCAATTAAACAGTCAGCCGGTCACTATGATGTGCACTGACCACCAGGGGGAAGATGTTCAATGCAGGAGCTGCCCCCTGGTGGTCAGTGCACTCCCACAAGGAGAGCGCTGCTCAACCAGAAGCTGGGCTCATGGCTGGCAAGCGCAGCTGCAGTGACGGGAACCTCTCTCATCTCCATGGCAGCACTAAGGATGTTTGACTACAGGCTTAGGGAGCAGGCCTAAGCCATCAGTCAGACATCCCCCAAGGGCTCCTGGATTCAAGAGG
>PVJC01021515.1:0-28159 GCA_004026665.1 Murina feae
GCTGGGGGGCAGTTAGGGGTGACCAGGCTAGTGGGGGGTGCAGTTGGGGGTGACCAGGCTGGAAGGGGGTCCAGTTAGGGGTGACCAGGTCAGCAGCAGGAACTAAGGCATGACCAGGCTGGCATGGGGGACAGTTAGGAGTGACCAGGCTGGCAGGGAGGGGGCAGTTGGCGTCAACCAGGCAAGCAGGAGGGGCAGTTAAAGGCAATCAGACCAGCATGTAGAGGCAGTGAGGTGCAATCAGGCTGGCAGGAGGGGCAACTAGGGGTGACCAGGCAGGCAGGCAGGTGAGCAATTAGGAGCCAATGGTCCAGGATTATGAGAGGGATGTCCAATGGCTGGTTTAGCACTATCCTGGGGATCAAGACTAACCTAGCAGTTGGACATTTCCTGAGGGGTCCCAGATTGGAGAAGGTGCAGGCTGGGCTGAGGGGATTGCCATCCTGTGCATGAATTTCCTGCACTGGGCCTCTAGTATTATATATACTGGTATTATATACTGGTATCTACTAGGAGACTAGTACATGAATTCGTGCACCTTGAAAGGAACTGTGGGTCACGAGGCTGCAGTGGGCACAGGGGTGGATCTCAACCCATCTTCTTCACCCTCACCTGGTCCCTCCTACTGTGGCTCCTGGTCCCCTGTCTGTCAGTAGCCCCACTCCCGCTGCCATTCCCACATGCTGATGACACCGGCCCTGCTCGCACCCACTGATGGCGCTAAGCGATTGGGGCCATGTCAGCAGTGGGTGTGAGTGGTGGCTGCCGGCCCCGATTGCCCCTCAGGAGATTGGGACTAGAGCTGGGCACTGGCAGTGGGTGCAAGCAGCAGCTCTGGCACTGGCTGCAGGTGCAAGCAGGACCAGAGTTAGTAGTGGGTGCAAATGGTGGCTCTGATGCCAGCAGAGGGTGCGAGTGGGGCAGTCGCCAGTAGCGTGTGAAAAAGGTGGCTGCAGTCCCCGATTGCCCTTCAGGAGCAGGTGGAGAAGCCCTGAAGGGCAACTGGGGTCAGTAGGTGCGAGCTGTGGCTGGCACTGGGCACCAGCAGCGAGTGCAAGCAGTGCCTCGGGCACCAGCAACAGGTGCAAGTGGGGCCAGCATCAGATATGAGTGCTGGGCAGGACCATGGTGCATGGGAGCAAAGAATTATCAGTAACCACCAGAGGCTCACCCTAATGATAGCAACCAGCACCCCACCTTGGTCTGGTGCCCCCACTCACCTGCTCCACCATCCCACCCGCAGTTGACATCCACCATGTTCCGCACATGACCCCTGGTGGTCAGCACACATCATAGTGACCAGTTGTTTGGTTGTCCCATTGTTTGGACTAATTTGCATATTAGGGTTACATATATATATATAAATATGTAGAATGATCTATATTGATCTATATGTATCTATCTATTTATTGAGAGAGAGTGAATAAGGAATTGTTTCACACAAATATCAAGACTGAAAGTCCCCAGATTTGTAGTCTGCAGGCTGGAGACGCAGAAGAATAGATGGTGTAGTTCCAGTCTGTCCAAAGGCCTGAGAACTTTGAGAGCGGCCAGTGTATGTTACAGCTGATGTCAGGACGAGACTGATGTCCCATCTCAACTACTAAGGTAAACTTCTAATTTGGCACCAATTCCTATTATTAGATAAATCAATTGCTCTTATTTCTTCTAGTCAGGTCTTCAGTTGATTGAAGTCACAGCAAACACATTAGGGAGGGTATGCTTTGCTCAGTCTCCCAATTCGAAGGTCAATCTCATTCCAAAACACCCTCACAATCACACCCAGAATAATATTTGATCAAATGTCTCAACACCTTGTCAAGTGGCCCAATCAGGTCGACACATAAAATTAAGCATCATGTCATATGAACCAAAGCACAGTTTTTTGAAGAATATCTTTCGCAGGCATGGTTAGAGCAATAAAGGTATTTGACGTTCCTTTAATAGCTCTCATGTAAGATATTAGAAATTGCAAACAGAAGTTGACAAGCTATTCTTGTGGCCTGGGATTGCTGTGAGCAAGCAATTGTGTATTATAGGTACAATTTATTTCATCTATTGTTTGGATTAGAGCTCAACATAAATCCTAATTTGGCACCATTTGGGTACAGCTCCAATTTCTATTATTAGGTAGATCAATTGCTCTTATTTAGAAATGTTTTATGTAACAACTTTCCAAAATAGTTTTTAATAAATTGTCTGACAGTTTTTTTTTTCTCACCAGGGTAATTAATTTTATATTCTCACTCCATCATTAAGTATTTTAAATATGCAAATATTCTGGCATTTAGTACTGTCTGTCACAGCAGTGCCAAAAAAGACTGGAGAATTTTGTTTTCAGAGGTTTTTCTTCACAAACTTCCTTAGTAGGGTAGAATTTGCATAAAATAAGCTTAAATCGATTACATATTTCTGATAAGATTTTCTATTTCACAAGATTGGAGTCAGGAGAAAGCATGTGTGTCACCACTGCCTGGTTGTCCTCTCTTAATGGCTCTCTCCCCCTCAGAGCCCAGGACAATGTGCTGGAATCAAGAAATCGTATGTCAGTGCTCCTTCTAACACTGTGATTATGCATTCCATGATTATTAAACTTGAATGTAGCTGGCGATCATGCTTCATCCAAATACAGGTAAGCAAAAAGAAAAAAAATAAGGAAAAGGCTTGTATAACTAATTCTTCAAACCCTGAGCTTCATGGTAGTGGCACTAGGGGCACACAAGATAGGAATATGGAAAATGTTTATGTGGATTTTGGGGGCAAGTAACTATGGAAGTTATTAATTTAGCACCCAACAGTTAGTTCAGGGTGCTAAGGCCCATAAACTTAAAGATATTTCTCCTGCCTGCCCAGAAAATCATAAACACTCCCTTCCTTCAACAATATTCAATCAACTAATATCTATTGAGCATACACAAGTCCTGGACACTTGGCTAGAGAGGCAAAAGAGAAAGCAACCAGCTGTTTCTGCTCTTTGGAGTCTACAGTATTACTACATTAACTAAATAGTCACACAGTGAATGTAGGATTACAAACTGAGACAAACTGGAAAAAGAAAGAGCAACAAACTGACCGAAGACAATTTGACAGTTTACGATGATAAAGTTATGTACGGTAGATAAATTAATATTGCCCAGCTCTGCAGTTCTCCCCGCTCACTTCCTGACAACCAGGTGTCAGTTACAATGACAGTAAGCCTCAGATGGAATTCTGTCACACTAATGATTATCAGTAAGCTAGCATCCAAACAGAAAAAAAATAAATGCATTCACGCATCCTGGGAGCTTGATGAATTTCCAGCCTTTAGTCCTTAAATGTAGGCAGTACTTCTCAAATGCCAATGTTCAGTGAGCCTAAGGTGACACTGTAAAGTCTGCCTTTCCAACCAGCCTTCAGGTGTGGCTGATACTGCTGTCCTCAGACCACACTTTGAGCAGCAAGGTTTTCTTTAAGATGCTCTATTAAAGTTCACTTGACATTAATGTGACAACATCCCAGCAGTAGGATTCAGGTGCTGACAGCCTTTGAACTGGACTTGCTCAGTTCTTTACCCCATTTCTTCAGAAGCAAGAGAGCTAGTATGATGTTCCTAGCCAATTCACATTTTTAAAATACCACTCATTAAATGAATGAAAAAGAAAATGTAAATGCAATTTGCTAGTTTCCAAACCCTCTGGTGGATTAAAGATGAAAATAAGTGAAGCATTTGTGAAGGTACCTCTGAAGAGATGTTTTTTAAATTATAGCTTTAAATTCTCATTACTCCTCAGGTGTGTATTTTAGAGTGAGGTCCTTCAACTACGAGCTAAACACCCTCAAGATGGAGATCAAGACACACAAACACACTGTTTATCCTAAAATATTTACAAGTAACTTTTGGACAACATAAATTGTCCATAACTGAGTCATAGGCATGACCAGATTAAAGAACCATGGCCTACACTGAGAGTGGCTTCCCTGGAAAGAGCTGAAATCTACAGAACGAGGAGGAGGTGCCTTGGCGTTGAGGGCATCTCAGTCAACAGGAACAGCATGTGCAAAGCCTCCTGCTATAACAAGAGAGGTGGTGCCTTGTAGTGTACTGCCATCAGATGATTATATAGGTCAGGCAAGTCTCCCAGGGTGGACAAAGAACACAGCCCTTGGTTCTTCTTTCCCTTGCGGCTTAGAATCTCAGCACGTGGTGGAGGCAATCACTGGGGGAGGCAGTCACAGTTCACTCTATGATTAAGCTGTAAAATTGACCTTCCTGGTAGCTCAGTTTTGTCCCCTGCCTAACTGACTGTGCCCTCATTCGCACCTGGACTAACAATCCATGCCCCTCTGGCTGCTAAGGATTCGCCTCAGGCTTCTGGGAGAGAAATTCAGTGTGTCAGCTAAGAAAACCAAGTACTGTTCAAGGAAAAGCATCTATTAGCAAGATAAAACTTTGCATTTGATTCAAGAGTTGCTTTTGTACATCACTGAAACTCACAGGACTCAAGACTAAACTTGATGACAAAACAGTTTTTTTGATGTATCCTCAGGAAAGTACCGTTACTAGTAAATGGCAATAGCATAAACAATGAATTTATGTTGTGGAAAAAATATTGTAGTATATAAAATGTACCCTTAAAGTGAGACTTTATTAGTATTTTTATATTAAACATTTTCTAAGTAATGTAATTCAAGTTCATGTAAAATGTGATTACAGAGAATACACAAATGTTTGTCCTTTTTATATGATTTTCCTCAGAACTCATTGTCAGAATGGTATGCTCTTTGAATTTTTTTTCCCCTTGGACTGAAATTTTACTGAAATATTTCCAGTTTATCTCCTGACAGCTCTTTCCTCCTCCACCCCATCCTTCTAAAGATGAGTTTATGATGCACTAGGAAAAGGGAGGGGCTGGGAAAGGGACTCAGATCAGCTTCTGTGACAGAGTTAAAGATCTTGTGTGTTTGAAAAACTAATGAGCATGTTTGGATATGAACACTCATCATCTAAAGAATTATATTTTAACCTCAAGAGGTAACATAACTAAACAAATATGTCTGCTTTATATATACATATACACATAATATTCATTTTTAATATAATAAAGATAAGTGCTCAGACTAAGGTGATTAGTGCTAAGAACAGGAAGAGCTCCTATATATGCATACTTATCTCCACCAGTCTAGATGGGGCTGTGAGTTATAAAATACTTTATAGTAGCTGCAGTTTAAAACTGCACTTACCTTTGACTGTATGAGGATTTATTGGTGTAAGTGATGAGCTCTTTGGTAATAAAGAGAAAGTTGTACTGGTTGAACTGCTAATTCCACTGCTTGTCTTTGAATTCCATTGAACCCAAGTTGTGTCTGGTGGGGAAGAATGCACATGTGTGCGCTTTGACTATCTGTTCCACCACCTCCTGGTTCTGCTTTGTTATCTCCACGGCTTCTGTCGGGCTTCTTCAGAACTGGCACAGGCTAGAAATATAAACAGCTTAAAAATGCTTCGATAAACTCATGGATGGGCTGTATAATTAATTATTAAGGGAGGCTGGCATGGTTTGTGTCACCTCCCCAGCCTTTTCATGGTTGAGATCGGAGGCAGTAAATATACTCTCCTGCCAAATTGCTATCTGAGACCAAAAGGATAACTGCATGAACTGACCTAATGAATGTAATGAACATTTTATGACCTTTTAAATCACCTTCTAGTTTTAAGAAAGGGAGCAAACACATGCTTTATGGGATAGATTTGCTTCGGTGGTTTAGACTAAGTCTGCTAAGGAGGAATGGTTCATTATAACTAAGCAAGGCAGGATATACTCTCGAAGGCAGGGCTGCCAACATTGCCAAGTTGAAAATGTGGCTTTAGTCAAAATGTAATTATGCAGTATTGAAATGATTTGACAGTTATGCAACTATTTTTATAGTCATAAACTTAAAAAGTAATTGTGAAGCTGTCTGATGAGTGTATAGGAGTTCAGTATTCCATTCTACTTTTATGTATATTAGACATTTTCCATAATAAAGCTTTTAAAGTAAATGTTAATAATGCCATTATTGAATAAAGGGACTATAAACTGCATGTTTGGCCTTACCAATTTGTAGCTAAATCTCATATTACTTAGTCATGTCTAGCGCTTGACCACTCAAGGGGCCATGGGCCAACATAGATTTGAAATATAGACATCACCATTTTTAGGGCTATCATGGGTTCAGCAAGAGCAGGTGGTCCAGGCAGCACAGAGTGGATTCTGCCAAGATCAAGGAAAACTTGAGAGGCAAGGGAAGTCATCTGGCTACCCAATGTGGGCACAGCCAAGTCTCTGCTAGAGCTCAGGTGGGAGATTGGGAGCCTGGTTAGTATCAAAGAAGGAACAAGAGGGAAAGAACTGAATATAACCAGAGATGTGAGGGATTAGGTAGAAATAAGCAGAGTCTATAAGGCGATCCCAGGCTCTTAATCCCACATGGGAGCTCAGTATGAAGATCCTCATGGTGTGAGAAGTACTAAAACCCTGCCTGGAATCAAGACCTCCCTGTTCAACCCTCCTGAGTCCTAAAGGAACATGTTCCCATCAGAATCACAGATTTAGATAGGCTTTAGTAATTCTCTCTGTCTGGACATCACCTAAGGATTTTATAGTGATGGATGGAATTAGTAAGCAGAACACTGTTTTAAAAAGAAATCAAGTAAAATAATTTAGTTCTAAAATCTCGGCACAAATCCAAGGAGAGCTCCCACCTCTGGTTATTGTGCTTTCTCCAATTCCCAACTTTAGCCTGTTTCCCTGGCGTTAGAAATAGAGATTTATTTCAGATTTTGGCAGGTCTTACTGACAAGTACTGAAAATGCCTGCTGCTGATCAATTCTGGAGGCTGTTTAGAATTTCCCTTTTATCATATGTGTGTCTTTCACTCAAGCATCCATTCAGTCTATGTTCACTGAGTTTTTTCTTGGTTCTGGACAGAGCAATAAGGCCTGGGGATAAACTTCTGAATGACATATAATTCTTGCTCCCAAGTGCTTATAGATTTGTTCTAATGATGTCTTTCGGGCAGTTTCAACATTGTAAAACCAGGATGACTCTGCTGGAAGGGTACTGCTGTGGTTTCCATGTCAGGGCTTGTCATTGTACAGGCTTCGCTCTTACCATTACCTTCATTAGGTAACAAGGAGGGGGAGGAGGTGGTCAGGAGCAAGAAATACCAAACATTCTGCTTTACCTGACTGCCCTTGTCAAAGTCCTCTCTCTCTCTCTCTCTCTCTCTCTCTCTCTCTCTCTCTCTCTCTCTCTCTCTCTCTCTCTCTTTCTCTCTCTCTCTCTCCTCCCCCTCTCCCCCTCCCCCTCAGGTGATTCAGTACTTAATCTGGCTGAGATCAGAAATGAGACAAACTCATCTCCATGGGGCAGCACAAAGGTTTTCAGTGAGGAAAGGAGCCTGGCATACTTCCCCAGACTGTCTGGATCTTTCTATAACCAGATGTTTCTGGTTATTTGAACCTCACAATGGAGTGACATGAAATTTCTGCATCCCATTGGCTTACATTCCTCTGAGCCTTTCCTTCTAGAGTGAGTTGTATCCTTCAAAATAAGAAACATGTTTGTTGAGCTGCAAATTGAGGCCAAGCCAATTTTATCTAGAATACTGAATATATTCCTAGGGTGGTGTTTACCCAGAATTTTCATTCCACTTTTCCAGCCAACCTTTTCCAGCAGTAACAGCAGTAGCAAGTTGCTTGGTATTCAGCAAATAGAGACACTATTGTCACATCATTAGATGTTAGATTTAGAAGACTAGAACCATTTGTTGAGATAATTTACTCTTTTTAAGGTAGTTTTATTGGCTTCCCTTTCAAGCAATGACCAGAAATGGGAATGGTATAGGCTCTAATTTGACAAAATTGCTCAAAAATGTCACTTTCTAGGTCAGTGAGTTTTTTGTGTTTTTCCATTTTTTCTTTTTTAGTAACCCCATTATCCTTCTCAGTTTAGCTTTCAGTAAGATCCTGGATTTGGAGGAAAGGGCACTGAATTGATATGGGAAATAAACGGCTTTGTATTTTTTGGATCTTACCTTTCAAGAAATAATAAAGGCAAAGTGTTTTTATTTCACAATCACAGCATTTTATCACAGCTAGGGACTCTGAATTTCTTCTTACTTTTGATAACCACCTCTTTGTATTCACCTGGAGTACTGGGCTGTAGTAATAATACTAATAATTGTTGTAACCACTTATTTTATTCTATAAGCTGGTCACTGTGTGAGGCACTTTTTATATATCCCTTTTCTCAATCCTTGCAGCCAACCAAGATATTATTATTATTATCATGACTTTACACACTAGGAAACTGAGGCACAGAGAAGATAAGAAAATTGCTCAAGGGCATATAGCTTTACATTGTCTATGTGTCTAAGCTTCAAAACAATCAAAATTATTTGTTGTCTCTCTCTCTCAAAATGTCCTTTTACCCGATGTAAATGGATCAAACAAACAAAAGCAACAACAATAATAAAAAAAACCACAGACAAGGCCATGAAATTAAGTCCTATATTTCCACAAAAGGATGAATATGACATAAAACGAAAAGGGAAAGCCCTCTGAGTCCTTTGAGGAGATTGAAAGAGGAGAGCAAAGCAAGAGCTTTAGGTGAAGATAGTCTGGCTCCCTTTCTAGGTTGAAATCTGGAAGGAATGGACAATAATAAGGGAAAAGAAGCCTAAGTCAGTGATCTTTGTGTGCTTTTCAGGGTTTCCCTTCATGTACACCACCCTCATGGGTTCTGGAGCAGTGCAGTAATGAGGTTTAAGGAGGCATCTCATTATTCATTCATGGATTCATTCATTCGCTCATTCATTCATTCAGGTAATATTATCTGATTCAGGAAACAAAAAAGCTTTGTTATGCAGTACCAGGCATATAGGTGGTGCTCAATAAATATTTGTTGAATTAATACATGGATGAAGGGATATAAAGAAACACCTTTAATTATGGGACTCTTTTTGACATTACATCAATATTCAATTTTCTACATTTAGAACCTGCTGAAGTCTATTTTGAAGGCTGTAATAACTTGCCCAGGAAAACATTACCACTGAAATTTTACAGAGATATCCACAGCTTGAAATTTGTTCTAAGTGACAGTTTTTAAAACCCCTAAATCAAGTTTTCTGGCTTTGAGTGACAAGGATGTCAAAAAGATGGAAATGAATCTTTCAAAATATGGATTTTGCTTGTTGAATTGAAAAATTTTTTATTTTCTTCTGGGCAGAGAAGCTCTTTCAGTGTGATGAATTCATGATGTGGATTTAATTGCCTTAATAATATTAATAGCAGTTAATTTTTAGAGGCTGTAACAAGCATTTGTTATATTTAATTGATGAGACTAAGTAGACTGTTATATATTATCTTATATTAGATGTGTAGCCTGCCTTTTGTTCATCAATGTCTCTATTTATAGCTTCATTTGAACCACAGTTACTTCCTGAATACAAGGTATGATGTGCTGCAAAAAAACAAAAAACAAACAAACAAACAAAAAAACGGAAAAAAAGAATGAGAAAGCATGGCTTATTCCCTTAAAGAATTAATAAACTAATAGGAGAGAGAAACTATATCATTTTTGGCTCTTTCATAGGCCAAGTCAGTTGCTTTAAACATAAACAAGGAAATTATTATAAATTATGTGCTTCCTTCTGGCATGTACCATGCTGCTCTTCCACATTCTTTTCCCCAAGCTGTATCCCTGCTAGGCAACACAATAGTAATTCTTCATCCCACTGTTTCTATTTGTCTTCAAACATGTGAAGGTAAACATAACTGGAGCTAAGGAAAATTGAGAAATCAGTGAACTTTGTGTAACCCAGGGGTCTCAGACATGTCCTGTCCAGTTCTTCAGAAAGCAATGTTCCTTTTTTTTTTTTTTTTAATAAACTGTATTTTTAGAACAGTCTTAAATTTACAGAAAAAAATGATGAGATTATGTGGTATGTATAATTAATGAACCAATATAGATTATTGTTGTTAGCTAAAGTACAGACTTTGATTTCCTGAGTTATAGCACTTTTATCCAAATAAGGATAATCTGAAATTGAGAAAAATCAGAAAGGCACAACATAAAAAAAATAGTTTGGCTACTGTGTGACTAAGATGCAAAGACCAAGACCTTTCCTGGGAACTACTATGGGATTATTTTTGTCCTTGGCTCCTACTACTGCTTCCATTTTGAGATTTCTTTAACCCTTAGCCTGAATTAATTGAAAGGCTTAAAAATAAACCTTTAAGATGGTTTTTCTAAATAGAAAAGTTTTTTGTCTAAGTTGAATTCAAGTATATCCCTCAAGAGAAATAAAAACATTACTTTTAAATAATCTTACTAACCTACCCTATATCTAGCCATCAACTTAAAATGTAGATACAGAGTACATTTACCTTCATTATTCCATGTTCCACTTTGATATCATTTCCCCACTATGCTCTGATTCAGAAATGCCCTCACATATCCAGTATGAATTTTTTAGGGTCCTAAAGCTCTCTTTCAACTTCAAGAATATGTGAATTGTACCAAGAAATTGAAAATGGCTTTTGTGGAACATGCCTTCGCACCAGGTATCAACCTTGCCTTGGCTGGCAAGTTTCTATGGGCCCTATTAGAAGTCCTCCATCACCTAGAGATTGCTTCCTCCATCTATTAGTAAAACCCTAGAGAGATGGGAGGTGGCCACCAGAGGACACCAAAATTGACACCTTGACCAGGCTTGTTACTGATTCAATTTGTCTTTCTGCTACTAGTCAGGTCCAAGGTAGAGTCACTGTTATGATGAGGCTACAAAAAGACAGACTACTCAATAACTGATTTCATACAGTAATTTCTTTATAAAGGAAACCTGCTCAACTATGTCTAGTCTTTTTTATAACCTAATAAAGACCATCTTAACAAAGTGCTGTATGAATTTAGGCATTTAAACTCATACATTTTTATGAGTGATATCATTCCTCTCACTATGCAAAGATATAGTTCACCTATTCAGAAAGATGTTCCAGAGGAATATTACTTACAAGGTTTTGTCCACTCTGGGAACTAGAATCTTCTCTGAATCCATCAAAGAAAATTTTCCTATTTAAGGTCCCTAATATGCTTCAATACATGGAAATTTTCTTCTTTGGGAAAATGAAGATAGACAAGGGACTTATTGGGAATGACCCGAATCTACTGCATGGAAGGAGAAAACACTATACAGCAATGAGCAAAAGAAATCATTGTAAAAATTATAAAGGATATAGAAGAGGTTCTGAAGTCAATTTTCAGTTCCTCTCTCCATTGAATGTGTGAGAATTTTGGGCAGCATATTCTGGTCTTGAACAAAACACTCTCCTCCCAGTTTCCAAAGTTCTCCTTTTATGCCCAGCTGATGCGGTTTGGGATGAAATGATAACATCTTATAATTACTTCTATTGTGATTTTCAGATTATTATCTATCTCTGTCCACCTGATTTTAAAAATCTTGATAAAAAAACATGATCATATGTCTTTGGTGGAGGTTCTGCTTTGGCTAATATGGTCTATCAAATGTGGCTGTCCCTTTGCTGGGTTGCCTGGCTGCTGTGCTGCTCTGTCACTCTATTTTGAAGACTTCTACTATGTTGCCTGCCATTCTGGGGTAATAGGAAGGTTATCATCTCTTTCTGGGCTGGGAAGGATGCCAGTTTTGATTGGGGTCTGTCTCATACATCAATGTCTGCCATTAGTCATTACCAGCCACACCATTGTATCTCAGAAGCAGTAGCTCAGGGGACTTCCTGTTTATCAACTTCCTTCCCAATGACCTAGAGGCAACTTGGGAGCGAACCTCACCAAGAAGGTAGCAATTTGCAAAGCCCCTTAGGGTGTAAACCTAAAAGGGTTAGAAGACCAAAAGTTAGCCCTGGTAAGCAGACCATTCCAGCACTACCTTCTGTCCTGTTCCAAGATCATTGTTACAGAGGTAACTGACCTAAGAGAGTCAAGATGTACATCTTTGTCTTTGAAGCAAAACATATTTTTGCTTATTTTTTAAATTTCACTAAGCATTAGAATCATCTGGCTAGTTTGCAAACAAGGTGTTCCTGTATAACCCTTATAAATTTGAATTCAATAGGTTTCGAGTAAAGCCTAGATTTGTAAATTTTTACTTGTTCTCCAGAAAATTGCAATACAAGTGGTCCTTTGATCAAGCATTGAGAATCACTGACTATTCTAAGAGAAGTGGAACTAACATAGTCAATAAATTTGAGAATTCTGAAAGACGAAATGCCCAATCATAGAATTTAGTTCTTGGTATGTGAGTTTTTTGGTATGTAGTGATGTTGATATCCAAGGGGTAGATTAAAAAATACAGAGCCCTAGCCATTTTGGCTCAGTGGATGGAGTGTCGACTTTCGGACCAAAGGGTCCCGGGTTTGGTTCTGGTCAAGGGCATGTACCTCGGTTGTAGGCTCCTCCCTGGCCTGGGCCCTGGTTGAGGCTTGTACAGGAGGTAACCAGTTAAGGTGTTTCTCTCACATCAATGTTTCTCTCTGTCTTTCCCTCTTTCTTACACTCTCTGTAGAATCAATGGGAAAATATCCTCAGGTGAGGATTTAAAAATACAGATTATGGGGCCCCATCCATACCCTCAGGAACCTGCACTCATACAAGTCTTCCTAGTGATTCCTGGGCAAGTTGAAGGCCACAGAAGGAGAGATCTTGTATTCAGCCAATTTCACACTCATTTACCAAGAGTGCCCCGTGAAAGCAGGCTGATTAGTAAAGACACATGGTATGGGAGCTTCTAGAAAAATTTGGTAGCAAGCAGCAATAGCTTAATTAAAATTCAAATCTCATCTCTGTTCTTAAAATTCAGTTTTACCACAGCAAAGAATTACACCCTGACTAATGAAAGGGATAGATAGACTAAAGTAAACTTAATATTTAGCTTGTGTTTTACTTTCTTTTTTCCTGCATTGTTTGAGCAGGGTAAATAATGCCAGTGCAGTCACCTCAACAGCCGCGCTTTTTATAACAGCCCAGAACCAAACATGTAGTTTTCTTTTTCTCTTCGATATCTTAATGGAATGAATGTGATATTATTTATCAACTGTAAGCTTGATGGAATACATCATATCAATCATCTGAAATGTTATTTGCCACCTTCCTGCCTATTCTGAAATGCATGCAGGCTTAATTAATCTAATTAGTCAATACACAGATCAGGAGCACATTTATAGCTTCTCTGTCATCATAAATAAAGTAGTTTTGTTTTCATAGGCTAAATAATTCATTTTAAGGATGGATACTAGGAAGAATCCGGGAGAGCTGACCTCTATTACAGTAAAACAGAATAACGATGACAGGGTTTTCTTTCTATTCTGTATGCCCTCCATTAACCTTCTATTAAAATACTCCTTTGCAGGGGCGTCTAGGGGGGAGGAGGCAGCTCACGGCAGAAATGTCATGCCCTCCCACCTGGAGAGGCATACCTGCCATTTGCTAAGAATGAGCCTAGCCATTTTAAACCTCACTATTGAAAGACACATGGATTCTTAAGTACAGGCATGTGCACTACAGAGCTGAGGACCACCGATGCTGTAAATTCAGCAGCCCACGCTGCTGGCTGAGGTTAAATCCAAAAGGAGAACAGGGTCAGAGGCGCAGGTGAGAAATGAGGCTAAGTGCAGTGAACAGGCTGGATGTTGCGAATCGGTAATTGTTTCCTTTCACAGCCATGGCTCCCTGGTTGCAGCCTCACTGGCTATGTGGTCCTCACTCCAGGGGGCACACTCACCTGACAGCAACGTGAATAGAAGCTTGCAACATGGCAGCCTGAAAGGACAGTATCTCCCACTATTTCTACACTGTGTCCCCTTATACAATCTACCTAACCTCTCTGTGTGCTGTTTCTGCTCAGTACAGTGTGGACACTTCACAGGTTTATGTGAGATAATTCGAGCACTTAGCACATGACCTGTTCCTCATACATTTGTGGGGCTCATAGCAAGAATATGAGTGGAGGCCACCATCCCCAGCCCACTGCTTGTTCTCCTACAGCCTCCCCTTTCGCCCTCCACCACCCAAGAGGAGGAAACCAGAGAGGAGGCCCATGCGGGACTTGGAAGTGGATTTAATCATTCGGGCAGAGACTTCCTGGATCCTGTTATTCAGAGGAGAGTAAGAAAGCAGGAGCATGGTAAGGTAGGATTGGGCAATTGGTGCAGGCTTTCCCCTTCATCCCTTGCACTGGCTCATTTATTTATTTTTAAAGAATTGTCTTAAAGCAATAGAGTGAATTTTGATATATGCAAGCTAAAAAAAATACCACCAACAACAACCAGAGTGCTATTCAGACTATGACATATCAACCATATTGCATTACATATGTATGCCATAACTTTAAGGAAGAGCATTAGGGTAAAGGAGTTGGCCTATATAACTCTGGAAAACAGTGATTCGACTGTGGATGGTAAGGATAAGCATTGGTTTTTAGCTGACAGTTTCTTGTGGTAGTATAGATTAATAATCCTGGAAATACTTTACATGTAGCCTAAGGTTGAACACATAAGTAAATGGGTGATGGGTGGTGGGAGCCAGGTTTCTCACTGATGGGAAGGGAGGTTATAGATGAGCAAGAAATGAAGGTCAAAAAAGAACACGTGCCTCTGGGTGAGAGTCTGGGACACTAACATGAACATGTAACAGATGGATAGATATAGAAAAAAATTCAGATATATGTATGTATGTATCTTGGTATACCAAGATACATACATATATACAGCACATACAACGAGCACATATAGCACCCAGATATTAATTTCATAATTCTATTTTCCAACAACTGGAACCAAAATCCTCAGAAAAAATGGCTGATTCTGGGGCTGAGCCAGGGAAAATATCCCAAACCAGGCTTTTACTTTAAGAACAGGAATAAGCTTGCTTGAGAATTTGAGATTCAGTCCAATATTGTAAATGGGGGACAGGGTTAAAACCCTTTCAACTTACTGTCTGCCAGCATTCACTGCAGCTGCCACACCTAGATGGTCTGGCAGAAATTATTACATTTCACCTCTAATAAGAGAAGCCTCCTTATCTATAGTACTGAAAAAATACATCTGAATTCTAGAAAGTTCCTTGGGTTGTTTTTTTTTAATAGTGGCACTGTCCCATAAAATCTGTCATATTCCAGCAAGCATAGCTAATCCCCAACTGATAATAGAAACAATAAACTTTGCAAAAAACGTTTAATTATATCTCGACCTTTTTAAGGTTAAATTATGCCAAGTTGCCTACTGAATTTGATACTCAGAACACCACGGACATCTTACCTCTTGGCAGACAGCATCTAGTTTTCAGACAAGGCTGTTTCTAGAAATCTAATCTTGTAATTAAGAATTAAGCCAACTTCATTTAATTTTCTAGACTTCTCCCTCTCAGCCCTGAGGTAGCTCTGTCTTTGCAAGGTCCACGGTTCCCACACCTCTTAGATACACAGAACATGGACAGTAAATTAGACTGTTTCAAGCAGTAATTAATCTGGGACTTGGATATTTCATTCCAATTGGCATCTTTCATTTGTGTCCCAGTCAACACAATGACATATTTACATTTGTTTTGAAGAAAGAGTAAACTCTTGTGGGGGGGAGGGGATGCAGCTAAGAAACAACTTCCTTCCATTCCAGTTATAACAGAACTGTCTGCCAAATTAAGGTTGAGGCAGAAACAAACTGTTTAATTGGCACTTTGGAGTCACAGGAGCCACTTATTATAAATAGCTTTGGAGATAACAGTTCTCTGGTTACATTCCAAGGATTCCGGCTGTATTCAAACATTTCCCTGGTAGAGTTACACTAATAATTTTGTATGCTACATTTATTTTCGGTTTAACCTGCTTCTTAGCTCAATTATTTATAAGAACCCTCACCACATCCTGAAATAAGCCTTCCCCTCATCCCTACTGCTGCTATTGTCTTTTTTGCCTTCATCCTCTGAATTTTCTCCGGTCATAATAATCACAGTAGGGATGCTCTTGTTGTCCTTGTTTGCGCAGCCATCCCAGTGGTGAGGCCAGGGAGAAGGTTAAATTAAAAAACAGATTTGTAGCAGCTTGGCAGTCAGCCACTTGCCCCGGTGGCACTGTGTAGGAGAGGGGGGCTCTGAGTTCTGTCCAGGCGGTTTGATGCAGCATGAGTTAGGAAAGCAATGCTCCTCTCGTCTCTGTCAGTGTCTGACATGGTCTTGCCTCTGGCTGCTTTGTCCCCTTCCAGCTGATTCTAGCAAACAATTGAGATATCAAACAGGGATCATTGTTGCTGTTTTTTTTCTGGACTGTTTTGCTAGAATGATTGGTGCAATGTCCAGACTTTGGGGTAAGGATGCATATTCTTTCTCTCACTTGATTCTTTATTCATCCATTTTATTAGATGCAATTTTGTTTTCATTTACCCACAACAGAAGAAAGCCACTGGGTCGCTAATGGATCATTTTGGGTTTCAGTCAGGGCTCCCCCATATTCTAACTGTGTTGCTTTAAACAAGTGACATAACCTTGAGGATTCTCAGTTTTCTACTTTGTAAAGTGAAGATTCTATTTCCTATAAGATTATAAAGATTAAGTAAAGGATTTGCTTCCAGTGACTAATACAATGCCAACCCTTTGTGCCAGGTGCCAAAAACAAAACAAAAAAAATTATTATTATATTCTAGAGCAGGAAGAGTGGAATGTGAAAGTGACTCAGGCATAAATCTTTCCCTATTGTTTATGGAATTAAAATAGAGAAGAAGCAAAAAATGCAGAATCCAATGAGACACAATTGTTATTAACCCTTGATAGACAAAATAAAACATGGATGTGAAAATTACTTATTTTGTCCATGCAGGTAAAACAACAAAAAAATCTAACTAGTTTGCCAATGAGAGGCCAGAATGATTATGCTAATAATATTCCAACAATAAAAGGAATTCTTTAGCTTGTTAACGTATTAGTTTTCT
Source organism: Murina feae (assembly GCA_004026665.1). Taxonomy (NCBI): domain Eukaryota; kingdom Metazoa; phylum Chordata; class Mammalia; order Chiroptera; family Vespertilionidae; genus Murina; species Murina feae. The sequence continues at coordinate 16,979 of PVJC01021515.1, forward strand.
TATTTTGTAATTTGAACATCTGTGCTCATGTACTAATTAGGTAGTTTTGGAATATTAGATAAATCCCTGGCCCCCTCTATGGACCACAATTTCCTCATCACAAAATGTCAAGATTGAGAGTTTACCTCTTAGGTCTTCTTCAGTGTTAACCCTAGAGTTTTAGGATTTTAATTCTCCTTGTCAATGGAAGCTGTCAACACTAACAACTCAACACCAAACTTGGCATACAAATACTTCCTTCCATACTTGGGTGTTGCCCTCTTCAGGCTGAAGTCTGAATTACCACTGTGATGAATGACATTGATTTTGAAATCAGTTAAGATAAAATGCAATCAAAGTTTTGGGATAAACAGTCTGACACTGGCTAAAATTACAAGCTATAGCAAAAATTAGATTTTGCAACACACTTTGATTTTGAGTGCATTGTAAATTTAGTTAAAATGCACACAGTTAACATATTTGAAATTTCATTTTCTTTTATGTAATCGTACTTAGAGTTACTAGGAAAATTTTTTGTGTGTCAAGTAAACAATGACAAGAAGTGGAACCAAGTTGCAAAAAGTCAATTTAGAAGGCGAGAGGGATAAACTATCTACTCAAAATGTTGGAAAATTGCAATTAAGAATAAGCAGTTTCCCTTCTATCTTTCCTTTTTTCCTTTTTCCTGCTTTCCATCCCTTCCTTTATTCTCTCTTCTATACTCCTTTTCACCCTCCCTCTTTTCCTATTTTCTTCTGTACAGTAGAAAATAATTTTACTATAATTATCTACCTGGCTATGAGAATAGACTTCACTGCTGACTGATTATGCCAATTTGGATAAATTGATTCACCTCACCCAGTTTTATTCTCTTCATGGATTAAATGGTGTGATCAATAAAAATATCTGCCATGAGGGTTCTGTATGAGTAAGATGAGATCAAGTGCATGCACATGTTTTATAAATCGTATGATGCTTGCATGTATTAATATCCTGCTCAGGTCTGAGGAGACAGCATGGCCCTTCCTGTGCCCTTCCCTCCATCATCCATCCCATCAATCTCCTCTTCACTCTACCCACCTGATCTTAAAACATACATCAATCTTGGAAAACTATAGAAACCTGCCCAGTTTCTTTTTTGTGAACTCATTTTCTTATGTAATAAGTATGTTACACACCAAAAGAAATGTTTTAGAAACAATGTAAGAATGCAGGGTCAAAGGTGTTGATGCTACTGTATAAAATCAACTTGTTGGTTTCCTGGTGGAAAAGGAATTGTGATGATTAACAGTTCTGCTGGGTGAATTGCATCCTTGGTACCAATGCTTCAAATCACCTGTAGAGAACCAGTATGTACGGCATTGTTATTCTGTTTACCAGCACACTGTTTTCATTGATAGTTAATAGACCAAATTACTCATAACTAATGGACCAATAATTTTAGTCCACTGCATTCTTAAGTGGGGGAGGAATAGGTGTCAGAGTTTCTCTCTACCCCTTATAGATTACAGTGGACGATCTTTTTTTTTGTTGTTGCATCTTCCCCCACCCTATTGCTGACCTTAAAGTACACCAGTTTAGTCTTTTATGGCCCAAGGTAATGCTTCCCAAACTTTAATGTCTATATACATGAATCATCGAGGATTCTTATCCAAATTAACCTTCTGATTCAGTAGGTTTGGATAGAGCCCCAGATTCTGTATCTCTCACTAACTCTTAGGTAGGTGGTGCCCATGCTTCTGACCTGCAGGTCACACCTTGAGTAGGAGGACCTAAGGAGAATGAAGAACAAGGATGATGTAGCCCTAAAGCAATTTGTTTCTGGTTTATTTAGTAACTGAGCTAGAACATGGGGAATGTAAGAGAATGTATAATATTTTCCAAATATGATGTCTGGGGAAGTGAAGACTGAACCAGAGCCCCATTGGGAGGTGGGAGTGTCCAGTAGACCTGCTTTTGAGGATGTGTGCTCCCCACCTTCTTCTGCCATGTTTCTAGCTGCATGCGCAAAGATACCAAGTAACAAATCAAAGGATTTTGTGTTTTCTTAAAATCACCATCTTCCAGTTTTCCTTTCCAGCGATTCAGAAGAGAGTGAAATATATTGATTTTTTTCCCTTCTAGCTACAAATTGAACCAAACATTCTTTAGACACAAGGGGAAAGCTTTCTTTAGCTCCTTCAGGGCCATAGCTCTGCTCTATATTTTCTAGGTATTATGTCAAGCAAGAGCTCTTTGCAGAGGAAGGCATCCATGAAGATCCCCTGAGTAAAGGCAAAACACCGAGTTAGGTGATTTATGGGCAACAAAGTCTCACTGACCTCTTCCTTTCTGATACTCCCCTACTCCCCAAAGTGACACCTCACCTCAACAAATGAGCTCAGAGGTGCATCTGAGTGTGTGTATGAGGGGCAGAGGTGTGATTTGATGGCTTATTTTTCTTTGTGGTTGTTGTTTGGGAAGTGGGGAGAGAGTGGTCAGGAAAGCTGTGGGGAGAATAGACATCAGAGGTCTCCTGCCCAAGGTTTGTGACAGCTGCCCCTTCTCCCCCCACAGGAAGGCTGTATTTCAGATTCTAATTCTTACACTTTTGAAGGCACACAGCAGAGAAGGCTTGTCCTTTCCTGTTAACTGAGGAGTGAGGTTTCTTGTTCCCTTTGTATGTAATTCCCATTCTTTCGCAACTCAACACATGAAACATGGATTTTGAAACAAATCAAAATAGCGAATCTTTGACTTTCTAGCATAAGATCTTGGACAGGTTACTTAACTTCTCTGAGCCTAGTTTCCTCATCTCTAATATATGGGGGTAAAAATATATTCTGTTGTATCATTTAATATAAGTTATATTAAATGAGGTCAATATGTGCATTGCACATATAGATTCTTGATGGGTTTTACTATCATTGTAAGTAATCTATTTTAAAAATTAGAAGATGTGTCTAGAACTAAGGTTCCTCTAGATCACTTGAGAACTTGCTTGCTTGACTGTATGCGTGAGTGCATGTGCGTGCGTGTGTGTGTGTGTGTGTGTGTGTGTGTGTGTGTGACTTCTGAGCTGTTTATTTCTGGGACAAGTAGGGCTCACTGGAAATATGCTGTACCATTCCCATGAACCTCTGTCTGTTTATCTGTGTTCAGAATTAATCCAGAACCTGGACTAGCTTTTTCCTCTTGTTCCACATTCTACCTATGAAAACAACACAGCACAGTCCACACTTTCATGCCAGACCCCCATTATCAAGGATAGATCTCCTTCATTCCTAAATCATTTTTGTTCAGAGTAATCCTCTCCAGCCACTGGTCATGCATTACCTGAGCCATTTCTTCGAAATAGGTTTTATTTTTAAAATATGGTGTCTGACCTTCAAACAGTCCTCTCAATATATAGAAAGATGAGATCAGAATAAAGTGGGTAACAAATTGCTGCTTCTGTGGCCTCAGATCAGTTTTATTTTATCTGAGGGCTATCCTATAATGTTGGGAAATATCAGTCTAGCCATCAAGTAACACTTAGAGATGGGAAGTTTTTCATTGAACTCAATCAAAGATGAGCTTCATGGCTTCTGTGAGCTGTGGCTTTGTGTGCATGTGCAAAAGGGAGCTTTCACTGGATTCTCAAATATTTTCTGCTCCCCTAATATTCTGGAAACATTTGAATATAAACTCTAGTAGACATTTTCTGGTGCAAAAGATATTTTTTATTTTTAAAGTTTCATTTATTAATTTGAGAGAGAGAAAGAGAGAGAGAGAGAGAGAGAGAGAGAGAGAGAGAGAGAGAGAGAGAGATGTTCCATTTATTTATGCATTCATTGGTTAATTCTTGTAATTCTTGTATGTGGCCTCACTGGGGATTGAACCTGCAACTTTGGCATATAGGGACAATGCTCTAACCAACTGAGCTACCCAGTCAGGATCAAAATATTTTTTTCAAAAAAAAATTGATTTTAAAAAGGAAAGTGTTAAAAAGTCTTTAAACATGGTTGACTGAAAACATAAACATCTATGCAAATTCTGTGATTTTTAAATGAAGCATCAAGGACTGTTGATGTGGGTAAGATTGAAATTCTGTGTACACCATTAAAAGCATTAAACTGAATATGTAAGTTGCAGTTTCAGTTTGTTCAAATGACGGGAACATTTTAAAACACTGGAGAAGTAATATGAATAAGGAGCATAGGTTTTTATAACTTTTAACAAACATTTATAGTTGTCATGCTCATAACTTAAATCAATTAGTGTTTATTAAATGACTTGCCTTTGTCAAGTCTTTTCAAAGTATTCAACTTAGTTGAAACAATAACTCTAATCATATTTCTTCAACTTAAGTAACATTGAATTAAATAGTATAATTAAAATTATCGAAGTCTATAAAAGGAGACTCAATAATTAACACCTCTCTTTTCTAACCAGTTTCTGAACAAGTGGAAAATAAAAAAGAGCCAGTATTGAGGTCAGAATATCACTTTTATAATGACAGAAGCCAAGGTTGAAGGACTGGATTTTAAGTGTATTAGCCAAATTAATAGTACAAGTAGGAATTAAGCCCAGAGTTAACCACCCAATCCCAAGAAGTTGTCCCTCCTCAACTGAACTGAGGTCTTAGGTGAGCAGAACTAAGCACACTAATCCAAAAGAGAAAAGCAAAGCTGAGCCAACCAGCTCATTACCCCTGCCCCTGCACCATTTGTAAATTACTCTACCTCCATAGGAGCAGAATGAATGAAGAAGAGGGGAGAGGTTTGGAGAGTGCTTGGGGAAAACCCCTCATTATGGATTTTTTTATTATTATTATTATGTGAGAAAAAAGAAGAAGGAATTCCCCTGTAACAGTAACACCTGTGTAACTGGCTTCACAGGTTCAATAGTGCACCTATCTGTCACAGGGTAAGCACAGGACTAACTCATGAGACAGAAGTGCATGGCTCCTCTGGATAAAGCTCCCTGGCTAGGTGTGCTTTGTCAGCATGTTTTCAGAAGGAATGATAAGTGTTGGTTAATTCTTCTGTTTTATAGAAGCCAGTTAAGAAAGTTATAGTACCTATTGAACCCAGGCCTGCCCCATCCTGTCTAGGACTTAAGTGTTCAATCTTTTACATTTCATCTCATTTATTTCAAGATTTGATTTTAGGAACTCATTCAATTCTGATGAACATTAGGAAACAACTTTCCTGCAGGCAAAACTGAAAACTTACTTTTCTAAAAACTCTAGAACTTTCAGGATGCTTTATTACAAAGCAAATCTAATCTAATAAAAGAGTAGTATGCAAATTGGTGTCACTCCACTATACCTAAACCACGCCCACCAACCAATCAGAGCAACTATATGCAAATTAACCCAGACAAGATGGCGGCTGGCAACCATGGAGCTGGAACAAGCAGGAGGCTTGCCCTGGTGATGGAGGAAACTAAGGTTCTCGCCTGCCTTGGCTGGCTATGGCCTCCGCTCAAGGCAACAAAGTTTCAATTATAGCAGATAAATAAATCCCAGATACCTGCTTCCAGCCAGACTCGCTGGGAGCTTGGGTCGCTGGGGGCCTTAGTTAGCCTGAAAACAGCCATAAGCCCCTCATCCAGGCTAGCCAGGCACCCCAACAGGACCTCCCTTCCTGAAGGGGCTGTGGCCAGCCTCCAAACAGCCATCAGCCCCTCACCCAGGCTGGCCAGGCACACCAGAATGACCCCCTCCCTAAAGGGGCTGTGGCCAGCATCCAAACAGCCATCAGCCCCTCACCCAGGCTGGCCAGGCACACCAGAATGACCCCCTCCCTGAAGGGGATGTGGCCAGCCTGAAAACCACCTTCAGCCCCTCACCCAGTCTGGCCAGGCATCCCAGTAGAACCCCCCTCCCTGAAGGGTCTGTGGTCAGCTTGAAAACAGCCATCAGCCACTCATCCAAGATGGTCTGGCACCCCAGCGGGACCCCCACCCTGATCCAGGACACCCTTCAGGGCAATCCAGGCAGTCCCACCCATGCACCAGGCCTCTATCCTATATAATAAAAGGGTAATATGCAAATTGACCCTAACAGCAGAACCACTGGGAATGACTGGTCACTATGACATACACTGACCATCAGGGGGCAGACGGTCAATACAGGAGTTGCCCTTGGTGGTCAGTGCACTCCCACAGGGGGAGCTCTGCTCAGCCACAAGCCAGGCTGATGGCTGCCAGTATAGTAGTGGTGGTGGGAGCCTCTCCTGCCTCCTCAGCAGCACTAAGGATGTCCGACTGCAGTTTAGGCCTCCTCCCCATTGGCAAGTGGACATGCCCTGAGGGCCCCTGGGCTGCCAGAGGGATGTCTGACTGCAAGTTTAGGCCCAATCCCACAGGGAGTGGACCTAAGCCAGCAGGTGGACATCTCCTGAGGGTCCCAGATTGCGAGAGGGAACAGGCCGGGCTGAGGGACCCACCCAAGTGCACAAATTTTGTGCACTGGGCCTCTAGTATATTTCATAATTATTAAAGTGTTTTGAAAGTAGTACAAGATATTCATATAAAGTTCACACCCATCAAGCTGTACACTCAGGTGATGATAATTATATTTTGTCAGGATTAAAAACTAAGGAAATATATTGACCCATTATATTTGACAAAACTTTATCTCAAATAAACTTAATGAAAAATAGATATTTACTTAAAATATTTTTCCCTATATGGAACAACTAGAAGGTTTTAAATATGGCTTGGGTATGGAATAGCATAAAAAAAGATCTAATCGTCTTTGTGAAATTAATAGGAAATTAAATAAGTTTTTAAATGTAGCTCTTATTTTAAACCTTTCAACCTTTAAGATAGAAAACATGCATATGCATCACAAAATTTTTATTGATTGTGTTCTGATTATTTCCCTAGATAAGTCAATAAGGAGTAGTTTCTGAATGTTCTTCCTTTCCAAGACAGAGGAAAATCACTTGTGATAATCTTTAAAACATAGGGATTGATTTTTTTTTATTATGTAAAATTAAGTCTTCCCATCAAGACACCTTATTCTCCTTCATTGCTCCCCCTGGGGCATGCTAGCCTGTAGCCAGACTAAATTACTTGCACTAGTCCATGTTGTTGGGCATTCCTTCTTCCTCCCTGCCTTTGTCTACACTCTTTCCTCATATCGTTCAAAATATTTTGGTTATCATTAACATTGCAAAACTATACATATAGAGCCTATCTAATAAAAGAGTAATATGCAAATTAGGCATCACTTCATCACAAAGATGGCTACCCCCACAACCACAAGATGGCCTCCCCCATAGCCACAAGATGGCTGCCCAAACAGCCATAAGATGTGGCGCCCATAGCCACATCCTATGTAATAAAAGAGTAATATGTAAATTAGGTGTCATTCCATTACAAATATGGTCGCCGCCATGGCCACAAGTTGGTGACACCTAGTGCAGCTCAGCCCCAACACTGCAGTGGTTAGGCCTGTTAGCCAGGCAAGTGGCAGGGGAGGCAAGGAGCCTGAGGGGAAGAACAGGTGATCAGAGGGTGCTGGGGGTCCCCTTCACTAGAGGCCTCAGGCATAAGCAGGGGCGGAGCCAGTGATAAGAGGGGGCAGTGGCAGAGCTGGTGATTGGAGAGGTATGAGGGTGCCCTACCCAGGCATAAGGCCTGGGTCAGAGGCCTCAGGCCTGGGCAGAGCAAGGCCAGAGATTGCAGAGCCAGTGATTAGAGGGGTGGGGCAGAGCCTGTGATCCCAGGGGTCTGGGCACCTATGGATTCAGCAAAGCAGGGACCTGGGGGTCCCCTGCCCAGGCCTATAGCCTTGGCCAGAGGCTGCCAGTGGGGCAAGGGCAGAGCCGGTGCTGGCAGGGGGCATGATCAGAGCTGGTGATCACAGAGGCCTGGACTCTGAAAAGCTGGCAATCAGAAGGGCTTGGGGGTCTTCTGCCCAGGCCTGCAGCCTCAGGCAGAGACTGCAGGCCTGGGCAGGGGCAGAGCCAGTGATCACAGGGATCTGGAGGTCTTCTGCCCAGGCCTGCATCCTCGGCCAGAGGTTACAGGTCTGGGCAGGGGTGGTGCTGGGATTGGAGAAGCAGGGGTGGAGCCAGTGATCAGAGTGAACTACAGAGGAAACACCTTTTCTGAACACTCATTGGCTAAGCTCCCTCTATGCTATTGGTAATATTCTTAGTAACTTGGGTAATAAGAATCCAAAAAGGCATCTAGAGTTTTTCCACCACACTCCTGAAGAAAACAAAATGAAGGTCCACTACTGGAGGGCTAAGAAATGTCATAACCTGCCCTAGCCGGTTTGGCTCAGTGCATAATGCCTCAGCCTGCTGACTGCAGGGTCTGGGTTCAATTCTGACCAAGGGAATGTACCTAGGTTGCAGGCTCCTCCCTGGCTGGTGCCCAGGTCAGGACATATGCAGGAGGCAACCAATCAAAGTGTTCCTCTCATTTTGATGTTTCTGTTTTTCCCTTCTCTTCCACAGTCTCTAAAAATCAATAGAAACATATCCTCAGGTGAGGATAAGAAAGAAAGAAAGAAAGAAAGAAAGAAAGAAAGAAAGAAAGAAAGAAAGAAAGAAAGAAAGAAAGAAAGGTCATATTCTATGAAAGACACATCTTGAAAATGCTTAAGGAAAGTTGCCATTTTTTCATGGAGAAGGGACTGGAGTCCATGTAGATGAAAACACCTTGGTGGCTGCGGTGACTGGCAATGGCTGCAGGAGCAGGGTGATGGGGCTGGTGGCTTCCCCTGATTAGCCTAGTCACCTCCCGCAAAGGGAGACCAGACTGTGGCTTAGGCCTGCTCCCCAAGGGGAGCAGGGAGTGGGCCTAAGCCATTAGTTGGACACCCCCTCAGGGCTCCCAATATGTGAGAGGGGGCAGGCTGGGCTGAGGAAACCTCCCCCCCCCCCGCCCCAGTGCACAAATTTTGTGCACCAGGCCCCTAATATATATATATATCCACTCATTACAGCAATGCTTACCTCTGCAAAAGAATGAAAGTGAAGCAGATACCCTTCCCAGGAGACTGGATAACTTATTATGTATTATACATACAATGCCATTCACGCAATAGAATATTATGCAATTGGGAGAACCAAAAAAGAACAAAGACTGCACTATGTCCAAATACAGGTCTCCAGGTCTATATTATGTGAAAAAGCAAGATGTACAACAATGCAGGGATCAGGCCCAAACCAGCTCTCCAGCATCCCCTGAGGGGTCCTGGATTGTGAGAGGGTGGTTCTCTGGTCACGCACCCCAAAATCAGGCTCCCTCCTCTCTGGGTCCAGGGTGAAACAGATTCAGGGTCTACAGTGCCACAGTAGCAATCTAATCCACGGGTGATTCCACAAGGAATCGGCCTCCCTCCTCTATTGGTTGGAGCATCAGCCTCCTGGTGGTCAGTGTGCATCATGGCTATCAGGAGAACAGTCAAATGGTTGGATGGTTGGTCACTTAGGCTTTTATATATATTAATATATTTTATATACTATACATATAATCTAATATAATAAAAAAGTAATATGCAAATTGACCATCACCCGAGACACCTAAGCCATGCCCACCAGCCAAGCCATGCCTCCCAGCCAACCAGAGTGGCTGTATGCAAATTAGCCCAGCCAAGCTGGAGGCCGGCAGCCATGGAGCTAGAGCAAACCAGAGGCTTCTGTAGCAACTGCCTGCCTAGGCTGGCTGAGCCTCTGTTCATGGCCACGCCCACCAGCCAATCAGAGTGGCTGTATGCAAATTAACCCAGCCAAGATGGAGGCTGGCAGGGCGGCTCTGCACTGGGAACCTCCATGGCTGGCATAGTTGTGCCAGGTGTGTCAGCTCAGTGGGGATGGGGGTCTGGCCTGGGGCCTCCTCAGGGCATCCAGGAGCACCCATCCCAGGTCCACTGTCTGGCTCTGCCCCCCGGAGGCCTCCACCAGGTGTGTGGGAGAGCGGGTCCTCCACGGGGATTGCAGGAGCAGCCATACGGGGTCCACTGCCTGGCTCCGCCCCCTGGGGACCTCCGAGGGGCATGTGGGAGCACGGGGGCCTCTGCAGGGTGTGCAGGAGCAGCCATCCTGGGTCTGCTGCCTGGCTCTGCCCTGGGGGCCTCCTCGGGGGCATTCGGGAGCACCTGTCCAGGGTCCGCTGCTTTCATCTGCCCCCCGGGGGCCTCCACAGGGCATGCAGGAGCATCTGATGCACAGTGTGGAGAATCTGAAGCCAGTCCGCTGCCTGGCTCCACCCTGGGTGTGTTTGCTCAGCAGCAGGGCCCCACCAAGGGATCCTGCACCAGCGTCCGCCCCTGGCTCGCCACCCAGCTCTGCACCAGGTGTGTCCCCTCAGCGGTGGGGGCCCACCAGGCGTGTGTGATCGTGGGCCCTCTGGTGGGAAACGTCCAGGCCTACACTCACCAGCCCTCCCACCCCCCAGTGCATGAACCCTGAAGGGGCTGTGGGCAGCCTGAAAATGGCCCTCAGCCCCTCACCTAAGCTGGCCAGGCATGCCAGCAGGTGGACATCTCCCCTGAGGTGTCCCAGACTACGAGAGGGCACAGGCTGGGCTGAGGGACCCCCACCCCCCGAGTGCACAAATTTTTGTGCACTGGTCCCCTAGTGTATATATAATTATATATATAATGATATTATGCTATATCTATCTCTCTCTATATATAGAGAGAGATAGATATATAGATATATAGATATATAGATATATATTACACAAATACCCATAATATATACTCATATAGTGGACATAAGAGTTTAAAGAGAGAAGACTTATACTTTCTACCTTAGATGCACTCATCTTCCCTTCTCTTTCCTTCCTTTTCCTTCTAATGGGTTTCCCTTTCTCAGTAATGGGTTTCAAACGGAATAGGTCAACCCATTAATGGAAAAACACAGGGAGGGATCTGAAAGCCCTTTCTTTAAGCAAATATCCCTTCTTTGTGTGACTTTTCCTGGTACATTTGACCAGGTCAAATGTTCCCTCTGCTGTTCCTGCAGAATCAACCACTGCCCAATCTTCTCAGCACTTCTCATTCACCAGCTTCATAACTTGGGCAGGTTCCTTTGTACAGCAACTATGTCAGAAATACTGTTCTGGGCACTGGAGATATCGACCCCAGATGAAGCAGACACACTCTGCCTCTAGTCTCACAAAGCTTAACATGGTTAACTTTAACCAATTTAAATAGGAAAGCAGACATTCCTATTTAAATTGGTTAAAGTTAACCATGTTAAATTTAGCCTA
>PVJC01021516.1:0-28156 GCA_004026665.1 Murina feae
CCCCCCCCCCCCGCAAGGTGTCCCAAGATGTAAGAGGGCACAGGCCGGGCTGAGGGACCCCCACCCCCCGAGTGCACAAATTTTTGTGCACTGGGCCCCTAGTAGGTAAATAAACAAAATGTGGCACAGTGGACTATTACTCAGCCATAAAAAGGAATGAGCCCTAACGGGTTTACTTCAGTGGATAGAACATCGGCCTGCAGACTGAAGAGTACCAGGTTCGAATTCAGTCAAGGACCTGTACCTTGGTTGCAGGCACATCCCTATAGGGGGTGTGTAGGAGGCAGCTGATCAATGTTTCTCCCTCATTGATGTTTCTAATTCTCTATCCCTGTCCCTTCCTCTCTGTAAAAAATCAATAAAATATATTTTATGTAAAAAAAGGCATTAAATCCTAGGACATGGATGAGTCTTGAAATAATTATGCTAAGTGAAAAAAGCTAGATACAGAATGTCATATATTATCTGATTTCATTGATATGAAATGTGCAGAATAGGCAAATCCATAGAGACAGAAAGTAGATTAGCGGTTGCCAGGGATTGGGGGGAGGGAAGATGACTGCTAAATGGTGTGGGGTTTCTTCCTGGGTTGGTGAAAATGTTCTAGAATTAGATGGTGATTGAGGATGGTTGCACGACTCTGTGAATATACTGAAAAGCACTGAATGGTACATCTTATCAGGGTAAATTATATAGTATGTGAATTACAACTCAATGAAAATGTTATAACAGAAAACAAATCCCCATAAAACCATTGACACTGTGTTTTAAGAGGAAGGGTGGAGATGTCACAGGTCAGAGAGCAAGGATATACTTGTGTTTTTACTTAGTGAAAAATGGAAACTAAGTTTTTTAAAAAGCCTCTCCTTCAGTCCTGTTTCTGGGAACCATTACAAGCACTATCCCTTGGCTGACCCTGGATGCAGATTGCATCCCCTCTAATGGGAATGGAGCAGAGCCTCCCTCTAGAAGTGAGGAGGCTCCCGGCAGGCCGCCGCTCTCGGAGCCTGTCCTCCGTGATGTGGGATGCATGCAGTCTGGCCTCAGCACACAGCTTCACATGCGACGGTTTAGGCCCCTTGGTCTATAAACTTACAGCTCTGACCACCTGCCTCTTTTGCCTGTTTCCCTGGTATCTGTCATGACTCCTGATTTACAGATTTTAAAAAATTTTAAAAATGAAAACTGAGGCATTTTGTTTCTGAGTGTTTTGTTTCTCTCACTCTATTTCACAGATGTGCAAACTGTGACCCAACAGGATGGTCCTATAGCCCAGATCATGCAGTAGATTAGAGATGAATCCAGGACTCCCAGTTTGGGATCCCTCTCCTCTTCAGCTCTTTCCACTGTGTCAGATTGAAGGTTCCCAGTTACAGTGCAAATATCTCTACCTGTGAAAATCCCAATGTCCCTTTGAGAAAGGGAAGCATGGGAGGGGTCAGTTTTGAGTGACAAGGAAGTATCAGAGCAGAAGGTGCCAGCTGGGGAAGGCCTAGAGGGATCATTTGAGTGAACTCTGCAAGTGTAATGGGAAATAGGCAAGAGACAGACCTAAATGTCTGAAGATTTGGAAATCCCTGATTGTGCACCTAGCCCTCCCCTCCATCCACTTCCAAACTCTTCCAGCCGCTCTGCTAATTAAGATGGTCATATTCGCCAAATCTGTCATCCTGTCTTCTCCATCTCAAACTTTCCAGCTCCATTCCTGAAGCTCCTGCCCCTCCCCACCAAGCTGGCAAGCTTTAGAAAGGTCCTCGTCTATCTTGGAGGAGTCAAAGGATATTGCATCTGCAGTCTGGGCAGACTTTGGAGCCAAAGCGCCTGCTGAGAGATCCCAAGTGGGGGAAGTGTTCCTTTTTTATGCGTTATTAGGCCCTTTTGGCTGTGCTGGGGGTTATGACTCCCAGCAAGTATCATAGGACAGAGTTTAATAGGCAGAGTTGGATAGCCATGGGCTGGTTTGCAAAGTGCTGGTCTCCCCACATGGATGCACATGTCCTTTTATGACTCTAGCCTGCTGGAAAGGACTGTGCTCATTTGAAGGGTCATTTAAGGTAATGAGCTCTGGGCAGCTTTAATTTATGTTCCCTTTAAAGCACAAGTTGACCTGGAGGGAGGACACAGCTCCCTGGAGATCAGTCTGCGGGTTTATAACTTGGGCCTTGTCTGGGCTGGCCAGGAAGGACTTACTACATGCCAGGAAGTGTCTCTATCATGTTCTCATCTAATCCCACAGTGAACCTACGTAGTCATCTGTAAAGTAGTCATCCCCACTTTACAGATAAGAAACTGAGAGGTTGGGTGACTTGCCTAAGGTTACACAGTGACTCTTCTATCTGATGCCAAAGTTTAGGCCCCTTGGTCTCTAAACTTACAGCCTGACCATGTGGCTCTTTTGCCTGTTTCCCTGGCATCTTTAATGACTCCTGATACAGAGATTTTAAAAAATGAAAACTGAGGCGTGGGAAGGCTAAGTAACTTGCTTAAAGTAGAGCTGGAATTCAAACCAAGCAGTCTGACTTCTGAGTCCACCCTCTTAACCAGTACTTTACACTATACTTTCTTTGAGGTAGAGAGAGCACTTCAGTGCCTTCGATTCCTCCATGTTTTAGCTCCTTGAAGTAGGTGCTAATCTGTATTTGTTGAATAAGTGAGTGAGGGAATGGGTGGATAGAAGAGTGGATGATTGGATGGCTAGATAGCTAAGGGGTAGGTGGAAGGATGGCTGGATAGATGGCTAAGTGGATGGGTAGTTGGACAGATGGACAGATGGGTGAGTGAGTGCATGGAAGAGGATATAGATGGGTCAGTGGTTGAGTTAGAGGACTTTCTTATGTGTAATATATTGGTAGATGCACAGAAGCTATCTAGAAACAACACTTCACTTAGTTATGATTATAATAGGTATTTTCATTAGAGAGGTCATAAAGCAAAAACATGGTCTGTTTTCCACTAGTACCTGGAACATAGAGGGCACTTGATAGGTTGTGTGTGTGTGGGTTTTTGTGTGTGTGTGTGTGTGTGTGTGTGTGTGTGTGAATGATTGAAAAACCAAGCAGGCAGGCACCAGGTAGCCAAAAATATAAAGCTTTGCAGTCTTCCTTAGACCATACTGTGCAAAGGATCCATCTCAGAGTTGTATGTTGACAGACCGGGGAGATGGATGTGGTATGTAAGGGTTCCCAGTCAGTTTCCTCAAGGGAAGAAGTGGTTACTCACCCAAGACACGAGTTCTGACAGGGCCTGAAGGTGTCAAAGAAACATTTCTCAGGGCTGTTTTCTTTCCCTGGTTGTGAAGCTCAGCCTGGTAGCAACCATTAAGGGTCTGAAGGAGCAGATCTGTAGACATTCATGGTGGTAGAATCACAATCTTCTGGTTTGCTTATTTAACTGATTTCTCTCCAAGATAAGGTCTGTCACTACAACTTTCATTGAATCTTCAAAGACATTGGATGATACTTGCTTTTTTCTGTTGTGAAAGCACATTTTTAATGGCAATTTATCGTCATTTGTTGTGTTCACAGTGAAATAAGAAAGTCAGAAATATCAGAGCACTTGAACCTTTGCCTCCTGATTTCTGTTTTAGGGATCTTTTGAGAAAACAGAAGTCACAAGAAAAAGTAGAATTAAAAGAGCATGGGCCACATTTCCAGCCAAAGCTGAGGTTGGATTGAGGACAGTTGGTTGGTGGGTCAGAGGTCACTGGGTTTATTTCTGTGAGATCTGGGAATTTCCAATGCTGAGCAAGATCATTTGAGTCAAATGTTATAGATTAACAACTATATGGTGTATTTTATTTTATTTTATTGTTAATCCTTGCCTGAGGATATTTTTCCATTGATTTTTTAGAGAGAGTGGGAAGAAGAGGGACAAAGAGAAACATCTATGTGAGAGAGACACATTGATTGGTTGCCTCCTGCACACACCCCAACCAGGGCAGGGGAACTTGATACTGAGGTACATGCCCTTGACCAGAATAAAACTCAGGAACCTTCAGTCTGCGGGCTGATGCTCTATCCAACCGACTAGGGCTATATGTTTTATTTTAAAGAGTTAGAAGAACACACAGTGTGACTTCATGGGTATTATCCTTAGGATGGGACCAGAGTAATAGCACATGTTAAAAATTAGTTGACTTTAAGACAACAATAGGTAAATAATAAAATAACTCATTGAATCCCCCAACAGTTCAATTAATCAGGCACCACTGAGGCTTGGAAAAGTTAAGCATGGCCAATAAGTGACATGCCAGAATTTGGACGCATTCTGACATGGGAGTGTGAGCTCTCATCTCTGCAACCCATTGCCTCTTGAAAATAAAATTAAGAATAGTACAAATACCAAAAACAAAACCTGCTTTGCCCTTGCAACCTGACGTCCCACGCCACACCTCAGCACTCTGAGGGAACTCAAGTGGGCCTCTGTTTTCATGTCTATAAGATGGGACTGAGCATTGGGAGAGGCCTCTTCAGAGGTAACATGTGTTGGCCTCGATTTGTCATGTGCCCTTGACCCAGTGCCTCCCCCTCCCCGGGGTGGGGGAGGTGGCTTTCATGAGCTCTCTCCCCAGTTCACCCAGGGCTCAGCTGGGCTCCATGGGATACAATCCTGTGCTTGGTTTGAGACAGAGCCTCCCAAGTTTTGTGATGCGCATCAGCATCCGATGTTGGGCAGACTTCACAGCAAGCATCAGGGCCCAAGGACACCCACCTTCCCGTGTCCCAAGTTGAGCAGAGCCTTGCCTGACAGGCTGAGCTGTTGGATTTGAATTCCAACAGCACTGGAATATCCCTGAACAATTTACACAAGAGGGTGACGCAATCAGATTTGGTTTGACAAGGTCCCTCTGGCCACCGGGTGGAGAACAGATTGGAGGGCAGCCAGGTTGGGATGGAAAGAACAGAAAGCAGCTGTTACAGATGTCTGTTCAGGCAACAGATGGCTTGGGCCACAGAGGCTAGGATAGAGATGCAAGCAGAGTTGAGAGTTATTTAACAGTAAAACTGGAAGAGGTTTAATGCTTAAGTGGCAGCTGGCGATGCAAGGAGATGCGCAGATTTCTGGCTTGTTGCTTGGGAAGATGGTGACACCACCACCTGTGGGAAGCTTGACTGGGAGTCCTTTCCTCCTTTACAACACATTGTAGGAAAGGCCCGGCATGTACCTTCCTTTCTTGATGAAGAGGAATGGTTCAGGGACACAGTGAACTGCTCCATCTCTTACCATTACTGGTAATCCTCCACAGGAAGTCATGGGGCCTAATGTAGCCATTCCTCTTAAGGGGAGAGCAGGGTCCACTCGCTGCCTGCTGGACATATGGTTGCAAATTGATGCAGGTGGCTTGTTGAGGGAGGGGAGCTAGGGCTCAGTGAAACCAGCCCATGCTGTCACTTTCCTGAATGTGGTTCTGAGCTTGCTGAGCAAGTACAGTGTGCCTGACCTTTAAGCTAGGGACATCTTAGTGGAGAGAACTGGTGGTCCCTGACCGTGAAGGAGGTGTAGGGAGGTCCTTGGTGGGCTCTCTCATGCCTTTACACACCTTGGTGATATATAGCTTGTTGCAAAATATGTTGTTTGCTCTCATAGTTTGAAAGAAAAAGGCCAACAAAGCCTTTTTCTTTTTTGAAAAGAAAGAAAAAAAGGTCTAACCAGCGGAGTAGCCAGTTGGATAGTAAAGTAGATCTTGGCTCAGCCTAGGGTTCAGGGTCAAGGCTCAGCCGGGGTCAGGACTCAGTTTTGGCCTCTGCACGCAAGCGCACAGTTACAGGTACCCTCTACACATATACTATGTCAGCAGACGCCCAGGCAGGAACAGGCCCCACCATCACAGGCCACCTTGTCCTTGATCTCTCTGGCCTCATGGCCCCCCTGTGGATGAGGGGATGCTCATCCTGCTCTTGTTTCTTGGGCTTCAAATTGTTGTGGAGATAGGCATCCATGATCCTCCTACAATCGTTGCAAAGGAGCTCCAGGATGGGCCCCTAGTTCAGATGTCGCCTGAGGCTCAGTTTCTCCTCTTGTGATGTCGCCTACCCTAGTCATGCTCCCCCTGCCTGGACCAGGACCTGAGGTAGATACAGTGCTCCTGGGCTAGAGTCGGGCCTACCCACTCCAGCAAGTGTATGCTCCCTTCTCTCCTCCCATTCATTCATGTGTCCATCCCTCCCTCCATCATTCCAGCAGCTCATGCTGGCATTCCCAGAGGGCAGGAATAAGTGTGTGATTAAAAAGTTAACACATTAAGCACCCCGTCAGTCACCGGTCACTGACACTATACTTTCCATCCGGAAGACAAAACAAGCTGGGCGCTGAACATGTTAATAAGACTAGATGCCTGGATTTTGAGTATGAAGAGAAGTCTTGTGAGAAGCCTGGGACCACATTACCAAAGGCGGGAGGGAGCCGTTGAAGATTTTTGAGCAGGAGAGGAGTATGGCCCCATCTCTGCTGTATAACAATTATGCTGCTGTGTGGAGAGGGAGGCCAGGAACAGGGATCAGGCAGGGAGGATGTTATGGGGCCAGAGCCGCCTCTGTGGGGATGGCTTGGAAGTTGAGAAGGAAGAATTCTTCTCCAGGTTGGTCTGTGTTACATGCCAAGCTCTTTGCTGCCTCAGTGCCTTTCCATAGCTGCCTTCCCCGCCTGGAACCCGTCCTCGTGCAGTCACAAAGCTGGCTCCTTCTCCTCCTGGTCTCACACTCAGAGAGGCCCTCCCTGAACGATCTAAACAGTTCCACTTTGTTATTCCCTGTGAGAGCACCTCCCTCCCATCCTTTACTTACCACAGTTTATGACCAGACATTAGTTGTTCTTTTTTGAGAACAGGGACCGTATCTGCTTTAGTCACTTGTGTTTTACTGGTTGTCTAGCTCTGTGCTTGACATAAAGCAGGCAATCATAAATATTTCTTGAATGCATAGATGAATTAATTAATGGAATGCCTACATAGTAGCCATAGCAGTATAGATATGAGATTGTTACCATAGCTGTAGAGTTGACCCTTGAACAGCGCGGGTTTATACTACACTTAAACACGTTTGTTCAGGGTCAGCTGTACTTTCTACCCAGTTAGAAACCCATGTGTACAGAGGGCCAACTTAAGTTATAGTCGGATTTTCGACTGTGTAGGTGATTAGTACCCCTAACCCCTGTGTTGTTCAAGGGTCAGCTGCATAAGAACGTGAAATGGGAATTATCCCCAAGAAGACTAGATAGAAACTAATACCCTGAGATGTGTCTTGTCCATAACCTAGCTGATGGCAAAGCTGGGATTAGGGGCCGTCAGGTGTATCCCTCACTTAGGCTACCACATGCTTGCATTTCTTCTTAAGCTCAGAGAACATGGTCACCTGTGGAGTAATCCTGTTGTCTGATCAGTCAGTCTAGACCACCAGATCAATCATAGTGAATATCTCTTGTCCTCATAGTAATTTTTTCTACCTTCCTTTAGCATCACAGCCTGCCTTGTATCTAACAGGAGAAAGGTCTGTCTTAGACAGCATGTGTAAAGGCACTGAGGCAGAATTCGGCATGTTCAAGGAACTAAAAGGAGGCCAGCATGACTAGAATGGGGGCGGGTAGAAAGGTTTGTGTCTGCATCTTACTCACTTCTGAATCTCCATGGAGTGCACAGAGCTCTCTGCACACAGAACACTTGTTATTGGCTTATAGCATTAATTGGGCCTCTGGCCTGTTCACTTTGTCTTTGCTGGACACAGAGCTTTAACTTTTTCTCTCCTCTGCTCTGACCCCAGTGCCTACACAGAACCCTACAAGGTCTGTCCCATCTCAGCTGCAGCCCCCAACGAGGACCTCACATCGGATGAAGAGCAGGGAAGCTCGGAGGAGGAGGACACTGCTCCAAGAGACCCCAGCCTCACCAACAAGGTAGGGTGCCCCACCCAGGGTAAGGGGCCCATGGGATGTGGGGGATCAGAGATGTGAAGGTGAAGAAAGGATGGCAAAGGACCCACTCCATTCCCTTTTGATGTGGAGGGAGCTGTTGGCAAACAGCCAGGCCCACGCTGGATACAGAGGCTGAATCACAGAGCAGCTGGGGCCACAGCATTAAGACACATGGCAGACACGGGTCCTGTGTTGGTGATGCAAGGGCGACTGCTCCTGCTGATATCCTCTTGGGTCTGAGGAAGTTTGGGCTTCCCAGAACCTTTGTGGATGAACTAGAATAAAGCTTCCTGCATGAATCGAGATAGGCCTGGAGTCCAATGACGTGGGCCCCTGGACCTCAGTTTTCTCATCTGCAAAGTGAGGAACATGAGGATGAGATGAGTTAAAGGATCTGAATGAGTTGCCTTAACTGTATCCAGAAACCTGGAGAGAAAGTTGGCTTCTCTGTACCCTGTGGTGGTGCACTAGGCGGTGGGGCTGAGAGAAGGGCTGCCTAGCCCTTTGGAGGCAGAGAGTCACTTGGACTCAAGTCTCAGTGGCAACCCAGACCTTCCCATGGAGCATTGGTACCTGGTGGTAATTACAATTGTCCCGCAGTATTCTCAGGGGTTGGTTCCAGAACACCCACAGATACCCAAATCCACGGCTACTCAAGGCCTATGACCTACAGGTTGTGCCCGTGGATCATGTTATTTGTGTGCCTTCTGCATGGTGCTCAGAGTGTGGCAAATTTAAGTGTTGCTTTTTGGAACCTTCTGTGATTTCTTTTTCTTTCTCTTTTTTTTTTTCTTTTTTAAGAAATATTTTTGATCCTCAGTTGTCTGAATCCACAATATATGTGCTCACTATTGGGTGCTCATGGTGAGCCCTGTTTCACTTCCATCCACTGACATGATCTCATTCCTTCCACACTCCCTTTCTGGGAACCGAGAATTGCTGTCCATAGTTTACATTTGAAGAAACAGAGAGGTAGAGAACTTGCCCAGGGTCACACAGCTGCTATTCAGTGTCACCAGGGAAATATCACAGGGTGATGAGAGCCAGGAATTGAGACCACAGGGGACAGGCTAGGAAGGGTTAAATACCTGAAATTCTCTCCACTCTGTCTTCTGGGCCCCTCTCCTATCTGCCTGTGAGGAGTAGCTGGGAAGGCAGAGGAACACTGCCTCCTATCTGACAGACCTCCTGTGTGCACCTTGTCCTGTATCTGTCTTCCTCACGTTGTCATCTCCTTCCCATCCTAGGGTAGGTGTGTCACACTGATGAGAGACTATTCATGTGGAAGCACTCAGCAGGAGCGCCTGGCCCTTACCCAGCATTTTATAAATGGTTATGTCTTTCATCTTGTTTTTATACCCTTGATCTCTTTTAAAAATTCATTTATCTCTCCATACAGTGTTTTCATAAAGTGTTTTCACTGACCTAGCCAGTGCCATGGGGAACCCTGAAGGGGCCTTTCCCACCTGGCCCCTCATCCCCTTCCCTTTTACTCTTGTCCTTGCTTCTCCCCCTCTAGATAGAGAGTGAGTGCTTTCCTGGCACCTAATGCTTCCACATTTGTTATTTCTTTTATTCCTTATAACAGTTTCAAAGTCAGTACCATCATCTCTGTTTTATAGTTGAGGACACAGGGGTTCAGAGAGTTTAAGTAGTTTGCCAAGACCACACTGCTAGTGATTGAGGGGGTCAGGATTCAAAAACAGGTCTGACTGGCTCCAAGCTCAATGTCTGTTTCTTTGCTGCAGTCCTGGGGCCTTACCTTTACACCCCTCCCTGTTTCCCAGAAAGGAACCACTGACGTTTTGGGGAGAAGGAAGGGGAATGTTGAGTTAGCATGCCTGTGCCTGTTTAGAGATGGGTTTGCCTTTCTGGGCATCCCAGAGGTCATGGGACCCGGGAGCAGACAAATTAATAGTAGTTATTGGGAATGTGGTCTGAACCTGAGACCTGAATCAGATGTGGGTACCCTGACTGGAAGAGTTGAAGAACTGATGTGACTTTCTATGCTCCAAGGTTCCCCCACCTCGTGTTGGCTTCCTACCAAGTCACAGAGTTCTCTGTTAGACTTTCTTCTGGAATCATCCTCATCCCCTCCTCCAGCTGTGTTACCGTTGACCAGTTGCTTTCCATCACGCAACTCAGCCTCCCGTCTCTAAAATGGGAGCATTAATAGTAACTGCTGGCCTATGGGTTGAACAAGAACACAGATGGGAAAGTGCTGGCCACATGGCAGGGGCATAATAACGATCTGTGTTTCTGAATCAGAGGCAGAGGGAAAGTGGGAGAAGGGAGGGTCTGGCCTCCCAGGACCCCGTGAAGACATGAGGTACAAGGGCCCTGGACATCAGTGATCGGCATTCTAGCCTTCTGGTCTCCAGGCTGCTCCTTGGACACCCCAGGAATAAGAATAGGCAGGGTAGCACAGAGAACAAGAGGTTCATACCCAGCTTTGCCACTTGGTAGGTGAGTGATTTGAGCAACTTCTTAACCACTTTATTCCTCAGTTTCCCATCTACAAAATTGGGAAAACAATCATAACTTCAGAATAGTTATGAGAGTAAATATGTCTATAGAAACGGAGAACAATGCCTGACACACAGGAAAAGGACACACAAAGGTCAGAGCTTTCGGGTGGGAAACAACCTGCCTCAGGTCAAGTGGGACTTGGCCACAATGCCGAGTCATGAAACTAAGGCAGCTCCTGCCTCAGTCGGAGGCCTCTGATACATCCTGCTGGGGGCAGGCCAGTGTGGCCAGCCAGGTGTGGGGCCTACACAGGGAGCCCGGGTCAAGAGAGGCGCATCCTGTCGTTCTGAGCACAGAGGGAAAGATGCTGGCAGGTCAGTTCACTCTCGAGACCCCAGCTTTCTCATCTATCAAATGAGGCTGAGCTTCTCTGTCCCACCACCCTCTCCTCCTTCTTTGTGAGGTTTTCATCATGTGCCAAAGTCAAAATTGCCTTTAAAAATTGCGTTTTCATCACATGAGATGTGCTCTACTAGAAACTCTCTGTAGCGTATGAAATCACTACAGTTGAATGTTAAAGTTCCCTGGAATACTCCTTCGCAATCCCTGTGCCCTTACGGAGGTAACTGTAGTACACAGTTTGGCATGAACCCTTCTAGAACTTTCCTCCTGAATTCACCTACATATTTTATTATGAGTAGAAAATGGGTAGTATTGTTTGTGGAGTTATTTTTCCATAAATTTATTTAAAATTGTAAGAAACCTGGAGTAACGTGGTTGGGTTTGTACACAAATTTCTTAGATATTTTCTCATATTGGTATGTAGAACTCTAGTTTATTTTTCAGTCCTGTGTAGTATTCTGTTTTATGGATATGTGTGGTTTATTTCACCATGCCCCTGCTGAGGGACCTTTACTATGTTTTTCATGTGCTTGCATCACCAACAGCATTGCAATGCACTGCTCATACACCTCCTTAGATGTATGTGCAAGATTTCCTCTAGGGTAGACCCCAGAAGGGAATCAGTGGGTCAGTCTTTGTACCTGCTGCTAAGCTGACCCCTAAGGGGCTGTTCCAGAGCACTTCCTGGCTCTTCCAGAGCACTCGGTGTGGAAGAGTTCCCAAGTTTCCGGGCCTCAGGGCAAGCGTGAAGGGCGATTTCCAGAGTGAGCAATCTTTCCCGGCTCCTTTTTTTTTTTTTTGCTGTAGACACTTGGTGGGGTGGGAGGTGAGGAAAGGAGCATTTATTCCTGATTCTTTGTCTCCCATGGTGTGTGAAAGTTCTGTTTGTCCAAAAGGCAAAGACCTCTTCTCTCTGTGCCTCCATCACATCGTTGGGAAAATGGGACCCAGATTTCCATCCCCAATCGCCTTGCAGGAACAGGCCTAGAGAAGGTGTGAGTGAGTGATCAATAGAATTGCTCCCCACCTCTCCCCCTGCCTCAGGAGTCAGGGTGGGGGGGCGGAGGGGTGAGTCTCACCCTTCTTACAGTTTGGTATGGTTTATGTAAAAATAAAGGGTGGTGAGCCCCACTCTTCCTAGATGTTTAGGGGTGACCAAGTCAGGAGGGGAGAGGTTGTTGGATCAGGATGGGAAGCTGAACCCAGCTAGTCCCCCCACACGGGACTTCTTTCTCTCTCCCACACCTAGACATACAAAGGGTGTGGGTTGAAGGAAGGAGGGGGCAAAAAAGGGAAAATGAGAAGGACTTAAAAATAGATCTAGCTGTGAAAGGAGACATTCAAAGGCTGGCTGGCCTGTTGCTCCTCCCTGACAGTGAGCCCAGTTCTCAGACTAATGGGTACTTTTCAAGCTAAATACCAGCTCCCCCGAGACCAGCCCAGGGGTTGGCAGCCCCTCCCTAACCCGAGACCCCTCGACACTGAGTTTCCCTGTCAGGTCCACCCCCTGATCCCAGGCAGAAGTTAGTGGCCTGCCTCTGGAGCAGACTCTCCTGCCATCACGCCCTTTGTGGGTCCCCATTTATGCAAGTCTTCTCCTCCCTGGCTGCTCTCGATGTTAGTCAGCCTAGCCAAGGCCTCCTTGCAGACCTCAGCCTCTAGGCCTTGTACCTTTGGCCTCACCCTGACGGTCTGCCTAAGTTAAAGGGTCCCCATGAGCCCTGGTTATTTCCATGGGCCAGTCTCCAGCCTGAGCTAAGTGTCCTCATGTGCTTTCTCCATGCCACAGGCCTCAGAACCCACCTCTGCAGTCCTGCACATTGGCCCACTGCACAGGCTACTTCCCTGGTCCCAGGGAGGCCGTTCTAGACTTGCATCAGCTTCCTCAGGCTGCAGCCTGCTCTCCTTCCCAGACAACAACCTCGTCCTCTTTCCAACATGAATTCCTTCCCATCTGCAGCTCTTCTCTCTGTATCCTCACTCGGTTTCTCCCTGTCCCTCCTCTTCAACAGAAATTTATTTATTTGCTAAGTACTCACTGAGCACCTATGTGCCAGGCACCCTTCTATGGGCTCAGCATACAGCAGCCACAAGTCAGGCTAGGCACCTCCCTGTCCTCCTGGCATTTACATTCTAAACAAGAGGACCTGTCGGCCAGAAACTCCTGAGGTGGCACAGGTGGTGAAAGTGCTGTGACCAGAAGACAAAACACATCATGATGGTGAGGACGGGCAAAGTTAGGGAGGTTAGAGTAGGCCTTCCCCCCCTTTTTAAAAATTATGTTAAAATCCACATAATGTAAAATCCACCATCATAACCATTTTTAAGTGTACAGTTCAGTGGCATTAAGTACATTCACACTTGTGTTACTGTCAGCACCATCCGTCTCCAGAACTTTTTCATCTTCCCAAACTGAAACTCTGTGCCCAATAAACATTAACTCCTCATTCCTGCCCCCTCCCCCAGTCCCTGCCAATCGCCATTCTGCTTTCTGGTTCACTGCTCTAGGAACGTCATACAAGTGGAATAATACAGTATTTGTCCTTTGTGATTGACTTATTTCACTTTCCATATGTCCTCAAGGTTCATCTATAGTATAGCATATGTCAGAATTTTTTTCCTTTTTTTAAATTTTAAAAAATATATTTTTATTGATTTTAGAGATGAAGAGAGAGAGGGAGAGAGATAGAAACATCAATGATGAGAGAGAATCATTGATCGGCTGCCTCCTGGACACCCCACCCTGGGGATCAAGCCCACAACCTGGGTAGGCATGTGCCCTGACAAGGAATCAAATTTTGACTTCCTGGTTCATAGGTTGACACTCAATCACTGAGACACGACACGCCAGCTGGGAAGAATTTTTTTCCTTTTTAAGGCTGAATAATATTCCATTGAATGTATAGACAACATTTTGCTTATCCATTTATAGGTTCATGGACACTTGAATTGCTTCCCCATCTTGGCTATTGTGAATAATGCTGCTATGAACATGTGTGTACGTACCTCTTTGAGACCTGGCTTTTGGTTCTTTTGGATATAGATCCAGAAGTGTAATTGCTAGATCATATGGTAATTCTATGTTTAATTTTTTGAGGGGCCACCAGACCGATTTCCATAGCAGCTGCACTCCCACCAGCAATGCATGAGGACTCTAATTTCTAAGGGAATGCCTTCTTGCTGAAGAGGAAACCTCTGACTGAGCAGGGAGCTAAATAGTGTGAGGGAGAAAGCAATGGGAAGATCTAGGAACAGAATGTTCCTGACAGAGAACAGCAGTGCAAAGGTGGGCTGGTGGGAGTGACCTTCTTGAGCTAGAAGACTTGGTCAGTGGCTGGAGCAAAGAAAAGGAGGTGGGTAGAAGAAATTCTGTAGGACGTCCCTCAGCCCACATATTCAAACCTTCCCGTTGCTTCTCCTTCTTCATTGTTGTCATTTGCTCTGCATGACCTCCCCTGACCTCCACAAACCAGGCCCTCTCCACACTGTCCACCTCAGACCCTGTCTTACTCTGCTCAGTGGCCTTCCCTCTTCCTTTGGTTTCTCAGACTCTCTCCTCTCCTGGTTCTCTCCCTACTCCTTTGACAAACTACCCTGCCTACACTGCCACATGAGACATTTATTTTCCAAGGCCTGAGCTCCGGCCCTGCCTCTCGTTTTGTGTCCATTGCTCAGCCAGCTCATTCCCGGGCAGTGGCCAGCCCTACTTAGATGGCATTCCCAGAGCTGACTCTCTGGCCTGCCCCTGCTGTGCAGCCCCACACTCTAACTTCCAGCTGCCCTTTTAGACCCTTCTCGGAAGCCCTGCAGACACTTCAAACTCCACACATCCCAAACTGAACTCGCTATCCTCCCACCCCACCTCTGACCTGCTTCTCTTTGTTTCCTCTCCTGGTTGTTGGCACCAACCATTTCATCTTCTGTTGCCCTGTGTTAATCATGGATCAAATGAAAATCAACAAATGTGTAGGCATTTTGCAGATCATGAAGGATATAAAAATAAGTTCTATCTGTTCTTTTTTTTTTTTTTTTTTTTAGGTCTGTCTGTTCTTTAAACTCACCCCAGGGCCTTTGCGCTTGCAGTTTTCTCTACTTAAAACACTATTCCTGCCTTTTACACAGTTGGCTATAGGCCTTAAGTTAATGTCATCTCCTTAAGAGGGCCTACCTGCTCACTGGCTGTGTTTGGCAGTGGGATTTCTGTTTATTTCCTTCTTCATACTTACCTTAAACTGTGATTGTATTCTTTGTTTTTCTGCATATTACTTGCCTCTCCCTGTCAGAATGGCTCCCTGGAGGGCAGGGACCCTGCCTGACTTATTCACATAAAATAATATCCAGTGAATAGCTTAGAATAAACTAATAAAGAAATGAGTACATTAGACTCAGCTCCTACATTTACGTAAGGATAACAAACTTAAATGCAAGACAGTTTAATAAAATGAAAACACTTATTTGGTTCTGTGTGGATTACTTGGCACAGTGAGGGGCCAAGCTGCGCTCCAGCCCTGCTTCTCACCGGCTGCCCAGTAACCGTGCAGAGAGTGCAGTGTTCAGTACAGTCACAACAGAGATACTTCAGGGCAGCATGAGTGGAGGAGGATGAGGGAGGCAAACTCTCAGAGCACAGGGGATAGGCAAGAATGGGGGCTCAAAGGTTCGGGAGGTGTCCGTGTACCCACATGTCTCACACAACTTGCTCCAGGTCCTGGAGGGCTTGGGAGCTGTCAGGAGCCGAAGGGCTGGATATGGGGACAGTGAGAATGCCCTGGCACTCAGAGCTTGTTCTGGGACTGATTTTCCTCTCTGCCAATGCCCCTCCCCCAACTTGTTTAGGATTTGGGCCCCAAGGTCATACTCAACCTCAGGTTCTCTTCCTAACTTCGTGGCAGTCACTGTGTATGCCTAGTATATAACCCTGGTGCTGAAAGTTTGCCATGCAAGCCCCACACTGGCCTTTTCCTGTTGTCAAACAGCCCGAGCTTGCCATTCACAATCACGGTCACTTGGGGATTCTGGAAGGTGAGAGAGCTAATACGGGCATTTGCAGATCACTTTGTTTTATTTTGTCTTTTGTTGTGGTAAGAACACTTAGCACGAGAGCTACCTTCTTAATGTCCATTGATGGATAAATGGATAAATAAAATGTGGTGTATACATATAGTAGAGTATTATTTAGCCTTTGAAAGGAAGAGAATCTTGTCACATGGATGAACCTGAAGGACATTATGCTAAGTCAGTGGTTCTCAACCTCCTGGCCCTTTAAATACAGTTCCACATGTTGTGACCCAACCATAAAATTATTTTCATTGCTACTTCATAACTGTAATGTTGCTACTGTTATGAATCGTAATGTAAATATCTGAAATGCAAGATGGTCTTAGGTGACCCCTGTGAAAGGGTCATTTGACCTCCAAAGGGGTCGTGACCCACAGATTGAGAACCGTAATCACATTTGTGCTAAGTGAAGTAAGGCAGTTACAGAAGGACAAATGCTGCATGATTCCAGTGTGAAGAACCAAAAACAGTTGAATTTATAGGAGCAGAGAGCAGAATGGTGTTTGCCAGGCACTAGGGGAGAGGGAAATTGGGGGTGGCTAGTCAATGGGTAAAAAGTCTCAGTTACACCGGAGATTGCTTTGACTTACAGGAAGGAAAACTAAAGCTCATAGAGAGGCCATCACTTGCTCAGGGTTATTTGGCAGGTCAGAGGCAGTCAGGAGTAGAAATCAGGCTTCCTGTTGCCTCATTCAGGGCGTGCCAAGACAACTTGATGCCTCTAGTAATGTATTACACACTGCATGCAGAATCAAAGATTCTGTCCAAAATTAGAAGTTTTCTTAAAGTATCCAGGCCAAACCCAGACTCACACTAGCCTATAACCAGAGTAAGGCAGGTGTCCGCATGAATTAGAGGCTGACCCCTTGGTCCAGGGGATGGGCCTCTCTTTGGCCCCACTTCTTCCTCCTTTGTCCTAGCAGGTGTTGCCTGCTCTTCTCCATCCGCATCCCTTCTCTGCCCCTGTGGGAGCACAAGTAACAGCGAGGATAAAAAATGAGCCATCTTTCTCTGAGCTCCTCTCTCTGAATTTTCTAGCCTTTGAAGGCTGTGCTGGAAATCACCATCTGAGTTTCAAGGGGGGGAAAGGCCATGTCCCTGACAGTGGTGCCTAGAGGTGCGTTGGAGACAGTGTTCTCCTGGAGTCACCTGCAAACTCCAATCTCCATGCTGTAGGGCTCTTCCTTTTCCAGGTGTGACCTCAGAATCCTCCAGTGCGCCCTTCATTGGGACCCTCAAAACAATGAAGACCCCTTACGAATATTTCCCCAAGTCTTGAAACAGCCTCTTCCCTCTCTCTAGAGATGATTCTTTTTTTCCCCTCTTTTTTTTGATGGACTGAAGAGTGGAGGAGGCTGACAAATGGGGTGCCTGCTTTGGCTTAGTGTGTGACCCAGAGACACTTATTGAGTCTGGAGGGGATTCTGGGCATAGGAACTTGCATGTGCCAAAAAGGCCCAGAGGTCGGAAACAGTAGGCTGATCTCAGGAATGAAGTTGGGTTCCCTGGGGCATGGAGTAGTGCAGGAGAAGTGCTGGAAAGGGTCTTCAGGTTAAGTCATAGGCAAAGGGCAGGACTTATTTGTCCCTCCGTGTCCTCACCTGTAAAATGGAGATAATGTGGTGCCTGCCTCATAGGGTGTTGGGAAGATTCAGATAATACGTACAAAAAATTTAGAGCCATACTTAGCACATACTAAGTCTTCAATAAATGCTAGCTGTCACATTATTAAGTAGGTATTATCCCTGTTCTGTAGATGGGATTCAGAGAAGAGAAACAACTTGTCCAAGGGCGTAGGTAGAGGAAGGGGTAGAGCCCAGGATTTGAAACCAGATCTTCTGGCCCCAGAGCATGGTCTCTCAGTGTAATACTAGATGACAAGTTCTTTCTGTCATCTAGTGCTGAGGAGCCACTGGGGCTGCAGGAGATAGCAGAAGGTGACCGCCATGGCAGAGGATGGGTTAGGGTGGGTAGGTGCCTGGAGCTCTTGATGAGCTAAGTGACATGTTCAGCAGAGGATGTTGGGATGCTAGGTGGCTTAGGTCCAAGATGGGGACCGAGGAGCCCATCACTTT
This sequence comes from Murina feae, assembly GCA_004026665.1. Taxonomy (NCBI): domain Eukaryota; kingdom Metazoa; phylum Chordata; class Mammalia; order Chiroptera; family Vespertilionidae; genus Murina; species Murina feae. Next base: position 17,910 of record PVJC01021516.1, read on the forward strand.
AGAGGCAGAACAGTTCTGAGTGGGAACAAGCCCAGGGTGGATTGAGCAGGCAAGAGGCTGAGGGTGACAGCATGGAGACTGGAGTTCGCAGGTGGCCCTAGGTGGAGAGGACAGCTGAGCAAGACCAAGATGGCAGGATGTGGGGCTTGGCAAGGACCAAGCAGAGATGAGGCTGAAAAGAGAGGTGGCTGTTTAACCGCAGAGCAGGTGTAAATTCAGGAGCCTGCCAGCAGGGAGCATGGGAACAAACCAGGAGCTTTGAAGGTGGGCCCGCCTCTCTGCGGGATAGGACATGGCGAAGTAAGACCATGTGGCCCCCGGTGTGCTTGGGGATATCCTGAGGGCCAGGCCAGGAAGCCGGGGTTCTTGGCCTGCTCCTCCCAATAATTATTGTTAATATAGTACAGGGACAGTGACGCCTCATTTTCCCATTGCTCTTCACTGAGAAAGAACAACTTTTCCATCCCTGATCCTTATGATCTTTGTTACCACCTCTTTACTAGTAGCCCTCAAAACCTCTTGGTCTCAGAACTCTTGAAAATGATTGAGGACTTCAAATAGTTGTTGTTTCTATGAGTTATATCTATCAATGTTTACCACATAAGAAAGTCATACTATCTTTTAATACATTTTAAAATAACAATAAAAACCCTTTATATGTTAACACAAATAGCATTTTAAAAATAAATTTCATTAATTTTTCACAGAGAGGAAGGGAAAGGTATAGAGAGTTAAAAACATCGATGAGAGAGAAACATCGATCAGCTGCCTCCTGCACACCTCCTACTGGGGATGTGCCCGCAACCAAGGTACATGCCCTTGACCGGAATCGAACCTGGGACCTTTCAGTCTGCAGGCCGACGCTCTATCCACCGAGCCAAACCAGTTAGGGCCACAAATAGCATTTTTTATGAAAAATAACTTTTAATGAACACAGGGGGGGGGTAAGGCAGGAGGGGGAAGGTCAAGGGGAAAAAATGGAGACTTATTTAACACTCTTTGTAATACTTTAAGCAGTAAAACAAAATAAAAAAAAAAGAAATATATCCATTGAATCTATTTTTTAATATATTGGCATAAAGTTGTTCTTTTAATGTCTGTAGGGTCTGAAGTGATAGTTCCCCTCTTTATTGGTAATTTGTATCTTCTCTTTTTTATCGATTAGTTCAACCAGAAATGTATCACCTTTACTGATCTTTGAAAAGAACCAGTTTTGACTTCATTGACGTTTATTATTTTTAATGTATTCCATTACATTAATTTAAATTCACTGGTGCCTGGCATCAAACCTACAACTGGCACATGCTTTTACTGGGACTCGAACCCATGACCCTTCTGTGCATGGGGCCCATTGAGAAACACTGGTCAGAGTGGCAATCTCTGCCTTTTGATTAGAGTTCCTGGTCTATATACATTTAATATAATTATTGATTTGGTGGCTTTATGACTGCCATCTTTGCTATTTGTTTTATATTGGTCTTACTTTTATTAAAAAAAAAAGAAAAATAACTTTTTAAAAAATTAGAATAACATTAGTTTTGCTTTTTTTTTTTTTCAAATATCATTAATGTCTGGTTTGATAGAAATCAGCTGGATTCTCCTAGTCGCTTCTGCATTCAGACTGTTGGAACTGTTGTTTTGGTCACCCTTCATGAAAATCCAGGCTTACACAGATATGTAGCTGGAAAAGGGAGGCAGAACCCCAGAGCACACATGGCAAACTGCTGTTGTAGAAGGAGGCTAAGTACCCCCATTTTAAGGCTGAACAAACTGAAGCACAGAGGCCAGGACTCTCGACTGTTTTTGTGACCCTCCCAACCTGACCTGGTCCCAGAATAGCCAGCAGTGACCTGGCCGGTTTGTGTGGGGCCTGGGGAGGAAGTCCAGGACTGGGCAGCGCTGGAGAACAGCGGTGATAAGCTGCTTCAGCCTCCGACAGAGGGGCCAGCAGCCACCTGATGTAACACCCACAGCGTCCGCCTGAGAAAGGCGATAGCCCTGGCGCCCCAGGCCCCGTGCTCCTGGGAGGAACCCTGTTCCCAGAAGTCTGTCCCTGGACACTGCCGTCAACCTCAAAAGTTCATTTCCTGGTTAAATAAACATCTATATTAAATGGCCCGGTTGGACAACGCCCATAAGCAGCTTCTGAGGAGAGCCTTGAGCACATGGCCTCCCTCTTGTCTGGCTGGCGAAGACACATCCATCATTGGCAGAGTCACTAACGCGGGACGGCCGGTACGTCCCACCCGGAGTCTGCCTGTCTGGCAGAGGGCTGCAAGGGACGTGCAGAGTGGCCAGTGCCCCGACCCTACCAGAAGTCCAGCCCACAGCTTTGAGATTGTAACAATGGTCATGACGACAACACCAGAAGTGTGGGTGGGGGTTGACCACTTCCATCCATCATCTTATGGAGGGTGGGACTATTGACCCCCCATCTTCCAGGAGAAGAAGCTGAGGCATCTGAGAGGGGTTCGCCCTTGGCCACATAGCTGCTCATGGCTTGGCCGAGATGTTGATCCGGGTGCCCTGATTTTTGGTGTAGTTCTTTCCCACATACACAGCAGGCACTGCTCAGAGGATAACAATCAGAAGAGCTGAGGCTCAGAGACTAGCCCAGGCCACTCCTGGAGTGTAAGTCTCCTGCTGCCAGCTCTTCATTGCAGGGAAGATAGGTACCTCCCAATTTGAAAAACCCACCATCATCTGTAATGAACAGAGATGCCATTCACTGAGCGCTTACTATGTGCCAGGCACGTTGTGTAGCGCTGGGAGGTTGAAGCCACACTCTGAATATTGGATCTGAATATTGGATCTGCCACTTATTAGCAGTGACTTTGGGCAAAGGGTATGACTTACTTGTGCCTTAGCTTCCTCATCTGTAAAATGGTGATAATAAGTACCTACCTCCTAGGTTTTTAGGAAGATTCAGTGAGATAATATGTGTAAAGGCATGCATGCACGAACACACAATCCCACATTCAGTTGGGTGCACACACTTCCAGCAGCACACATGGAGACCAGAGCTAGACACACTGCTGCACCCCAGGGCTACACAGCTGCACTCTCATCCATGAATACATCCAACACCTAAATATATAGGCATTTACCAAGCACCTATCGTATGCCGGGCATGGGGCCCACAACAAGGACAAGCCCCTGAGCCCCCTTCTCCAATCACTAGCACCGTTCAGGTTGTGATGCCATCACCATTTCTTGAATCCCACTGAAGCCCCCATCCCTTTCCTTAAGAAAAATAAAAATATAGGAAAGAAGAGGAGATAATATGTGCAAAAAGGTTAGAACCATACTTAGCTTAGTACATACTAAGTTTTCAATAAATAGGTGTTATTAAATAGGTATTATTATTATCATCATCATCCATGTTTTACAAATGGAACTCGGAGAAGAGAAATAACTTTTGTCCAAGGGCATAGGTACAAGAAGAGGTGGAGCCGAGAATTTGAACCAGACCTTCTTAGCATCTTGCTGGATGACAAATGAGAACTGAATCACAGGCCCCTGGAAGATTGGAGGTTGGAGGTCATCCTGACTCTTGTCCTCATTTCATAGGGGAAGAACCTGAGCTTCGGATCTCTTGACTCCTGTCCTTACTCCGCAGAGTACCTCCCTTTATGGAAGCTTGACTACTGGGTTTTCTTAGCTATCGAGGGCTGTCCTGGCAGAATACATTTTCCATTGCGAGGGTTTTGTTTACAAACCCTTTTCACACGTGGGACTCTGAAGGAGCCCCCACATTGGGAAGAGTGAGCCACTCTTGTCCACAGAGCCACGTGCTAGCCCTGTAGATGCAGGTGAGTCACAATTCGGCGCCAGTGGGAGGGCGGGAGGCCAGGTGAGGCTGGAGGCTTCTGCAGGCCTCACAAGTTTCCCTCCTGCTCCGTGGATGCCGTGACAGCTGCAGTGAGGTGCAGGTCGTAAACTAGCTAGTGGTTCCAGGGTCTGCACTGTTAGGGTGGCTTCAGAGGGACTGAGTCGCCAGAAAACACTAAGAATCTATTAGAGATGGATTAGCTAGGATGGGAACTCATTTACTGAGCACCTACTATGTGTTGGGCAGTGTATCTAATTTTATCAGTTGTTCAAAATTTTAGGTAGATATTTATGAATAGATAGACTTATAGATCTATAGATGGATTTCTATATATCTATATATCTATCTCTATCTCTATCTCTATCTCTATCTCTATCTCTATCTCTATCTCTCTACACTACAGTACAGGCCGATGCAGGAAAATTCATGCAAGGGTAGGCCTTCCTTCCCCCAGCTGCCGGCACTGGCTTCCCTCTGGCACCCAGGACCCAGGCTGGCTTCCCTCCGGCCCTAGCTTCATCAGGAAGGACGTCCAGAATGACATCCGAAAGACATCTGATCTAATTAGCATGTTACCCTTTTATTATTATAGACATACACACACACACAGAGGGAGAGGGAGGGAGGGTGGGAGGGAGGGAGAGAGAGAGAGAGAGACTCATTTAATGCTTACAATATACATGTGTGTTAGGTAACATTCTATTATTGCACCCATTTTACAGATAGGAAAATTAAGGCATGGAGAGGTTAAGTGATTTTTTCAACTTGTGAAAAAGGCAGAGGCAGGATTTAAACCCAAACTGCCTAGTTCCTGAGTTCATGCTTATAACTGCCACACTGTATAGTTGCTCTCTCAACAGGTAGTGAGTTTCTAGAGTAGATTGTTCACTTGACTAGTAACTCTTCAAGTTTGGCAACACATAGGAAGTGAATTTAAAGGTCATTTTGTTCACACATAAGAAAACAGAGAACTGACCCCAGAGAGTTACTTGTGTAGGATTGCACAGGGAGGTGGTGGTAGAACTGGAACCAGAAGCAGGTGTCCCTCCTGAGTGCCCTCTGCTCCACCATGGGCCACTTTGCCCCCCCCCCCCCCCCCCCCCCCCCCCCCCCCCCCCCCCCCCCCCCGCCATATCTGCACATTCCCAGCATCCACCATTTATCTGTTCTTCTGTCAGGCTGCCCATAGAGTCTTAGTTCTCTGGATCCCAGCCAGTAGCTATGTCTGATATGTGGCAGGTTTGGAGCTACAGAGAAGGGGCCTGTTTGTGGCAGAATGCCCAGGCATCTGCCTCGGCCCCTGCCCATCCTTCCTTATAGGTGCAGAAGTTGGGGCTCAGTTAAGTTATGTGACTCGCCTTCTGAGGTCAGCCAAGACCATTAATGCTTCCAAAGTGGATAATTCTCTCACTTATTCACTCTTCCAGTCAAAAGGAGGAATCTATGGAATGCTAGGCACCGCTCATGCAGAGGTGAAACTGATGGTCCCTGCCCTCCAGGGGAGACATAATTGGTGTCTGTTTGCAATCTCCTTGTAGTTTAGCTTAGCATTGCACTGCCCAGAAAGGATAGCTAACCAACCAGCTCAGGGAGGTTTCAGGAAAGTCTCCTTGAAGGAGACGATAGATGCCGTGGCTGAGTCTTAAAGGATAACGGGGAGTTAGCCAGGCAGAGAAGGGGAAAGGGACACTGAGGGGACAAAGGTAGGAGAGAGCGCCCTATGCACAGAGAATTACAGGTTATTCAAGATCACAGCCGTGTTAGTGGCCACTTAGTGGCACTTACTGTCTATCAAACACTGTGCTAAGCATTAGCTAACAGCCTTCTGAGTTAGCTTAGATGCTGTTTATATCCACACCTACAGATGAAGACACCGAGCTGCAGTAAGGTTGAAGGTCACACAGGTAGTGAGTGCCAGGGAGTGAACTGAGAAGTTCGTGGAATTTGCCCTCGGCAGCATGGAGGTCCTTCTGTGAACCTGATGCTTGTGGATCCGCGGTCTCCCTCTGGCTGCCTCCATTGGTGTTGCCCCTTCTGACGGTTCTGTTTCCTCCCACAGGTGGAAGGACAGTCCAGAGCCCATGTCATCGCACAGGAACTGCTGTCTTCAGAAAAAGCGTGAGTCCCCAAGCAGCTGCCTGTGGCCCTGAGCTTGTTAACAGAGAACCTCCCCTCCTTGGCTTACACAGGATGGGAATTAATGCAAACTCCACCTCCTTTCCCTCTACAGATACGTGGAGATGCTCCAGCACTTACATCTGGTGAGTTAATCATTCTAATTGCCCAAAACGAATTGCCCTTTTACAAGGCAGTGAAATAAGGAAAGCAGTGAGGAGGCAGAGACGATTTCCATGAACAGAGGCTTGGCAGTAGGCATGTGTTCTCAGAGGCTTTTCAGGGAAGTCTATCTCCTAATTCCCATGCTTCATGGTGGATGGTGCCGTGCTTTCTATGGACGTGCCTTTCTGCCAGCGGGGGCTGCTTGGGGGACGTGGTGCGATTTCTAGAAGGATAGCTTCCTCTTGCTGAGGAAGGCAGAAGGAGGACAGCTGTAGTTTTGAGGTATTGCTGTGTGTATGAGTTTGTGTGTGTCTGTGTGTAAGTATGTATGTGTGCATGTATATATGTATGTGTGTGTGTGCATTATATATTTTGGTCCATATAGAGAAGGTGACGTGTTTGCATAGTGACAGAGCAGTTGGGGTATCATGAGGCTTTCCTTAGTTACCCAACATTGGGACAGTTATGCCTGACTTGGTGGTAAAGGAACCCTCTGGACTCTCAAAGGAAAGGAGGCCAGACTTGGGGACTGCCCAGATATCAGACACCTCTACCCTTCACAACCCATACTATTGCCTGGAACGTTTCCCTTTGCAGTCTGATTCAGTTCAAAAGATATTTTTGAAAGCTTGCTCATGACGAGAGTGGGGAAATGGAAAGACAGATCAGACAGGGCCCTTACCCGGGAGCAGTCTGGCCAGTGAAGGAATCAGATTAGTGAATCAATATTATTCGGAGCACAAGGGGAGTGACTGACAACCTGGGGAAATCTAGGCAGGCTTCCCCAAGGTGGTGATATTAGAAGAAAGGAAATAGAGTAGAGCAAAAATATGGAAATTGAAAGGATGTGGTGGGCTCAATTACTCCAGGCCCTTGTGACAGCTCCTTACTACTCTGGGCTTTTAAGCCATTTGCAGTCTCCTTATAGTTTAGTATCTGATTCTGCACTGCTGGGTATTGTTTGCCATGTCTTTCCAAGAATGCCAGAGCTGAGGATGTCCACCTTGAACATTTTCTCAGTGTTGATATGGAGGTTCAGAGGGAGTGACTTGCCAGGGTCACACAGTGACTGAGCCAGTCTTCTCCTGACTCTCAATACAGTGTTGTCACACGTTAATCCTGAATTGCCACCTGCCTTTGGATTTCCTCGTGGTAGGAACCTCTCCAGAAGAAGCAAAGCACCAAGCCAAATCTCTTGCCGAATGCAGCTGAGGTCCCTGTCAGTGATACTACCCTGGGGTTGCATTGCCATGTGAGCAGGGGCCCCAGGTCCCCAGGAGGAGACAGAGCACTGCTCTGGTCCGCCATCTCAGTCCTCATTTTTGCTGACAAGAAGAGAGCTTTGTGTGCATTATTCAACCCCAGAGCCCTCGTGTATGAGACATAACAGTACCCTCCTCCCACCTTTACATCTAAAAGATCTATTTAGCAAGGGCAGCAACAATCACTCATGTTTTTTTCTTCTCTCTCACTTGCTTCTGAGCTGGCAGCATGTCAGAGAGGGGCTGGGTTTTTTTGTTTTATGACTTTGTTAAGAGGTTTTTAACTGGGAAACTTCCATCTGTGTTTGCACTGCTTCCTGCCAGTTGGAAAGCTGCTGAAGCTGCTGGTAATTCATAATAACCTGAGGAGAGAGAAAAAAAAAGAGCCCATAAAAATCACAACTCATAAGCTAGTTGCGGGAAATTGTGGTCTGGAGTTACATGTATAATGTCAGGGCTTTTGGGGATAGAAATGGCAGAAATGCTACAACGTGACTCCAAGTCCTGGTCTGGGACCCTAGTCAGAAGGAGACTCATAGACTTTGGGGCGTTTCGTACCACTCCCCAACCTGGATCTATTGTTGATTGCTAAGTTGGTAGGTTCTCCTTAGAGATGTGATGCTGCTGAAATCTCAAGGCTGCCCAGTGATGAGGAGGGGTGACCGCGCCTTCTAAACCTCCCCAGCTAGCGAAGTCCTTGACTCCATATGCTGTTGTTGAGAGGGGGATGAGGGTGGCCTCTGGTCTTCTGAGTTTGGGATTCAATTCTGTGCTTATCAAATAGCACTAGTAGGTAGAGCTAACGCAGAGATTACTAAGAATTCTGGTCATCCAAAATTGAATTGTAATGGTCAAGATCCTGTTTTGTAGAGCCTATTAATAAAGAATGGGTTTTACATGTTTTAAACATTTGTAGGGGAAAAGGCAAAGAAGGAATGTATGACTGAGACCATCTGTGGATCACGAAGCCTAAAGTATTTATCTGTCCCATTACAGAAAAAGTTTGCTGACTTCTGGTTTAAAGACTCACTCCATCCTTCCAAGAACCTAGTCAAAAACACATTCATCCACCTGTCCATCTGCCTCCATTCATCTAGCCAGCCTTTCACCCACTCATCTGTCCTTTCATCTACCCATGCAGCCATTTACCATCCTTAGTTCATCCACTACTCATATGTCCACCCATCCATCTAACCATCCACCCTTCTATTCATCCAGTCATCAACTCTCCATCCATCCAACTTACTCATTCCTTCTGAATGGAACAACACAGGATGCGCCACAGGTAGTGAGGTAGGCCTTGGAGCCCCAAAGATGAAAAAGGCCCAGAACCTGCTCTTGAATAGTCTCTCTTTTATTTTAGGGGTAAATGTGGGAAGGAGAGCCACATTAAGTCTGCAGGAGTGTAAGGGAGGGAGAGACTTACTCTCCTTTGGCCTATCCAGGAAGGTTGGCAGAGAATTGACACTGGGGTGGACTTTGAATCAGCCCACAAGGCCAGGTTCTAATGGAGGAGGGTACAGAAGGCAGGCAGTCAGCGTGGAAACACTCACTGGCCTGAATGTACATGATATGTGTGGAGAATGGTGCATCATCGCATATGGTTAGAACATGGATACATTTGGAAAGGCAGGTTAGAGGTGGAATCAGAGGTCAGGTGATGGGTCCAAAAACAATGCTCGGACCAGATTGAGAAGTTCTTAAAATGTCAGGCTGACATTTTATTTGGGCCAAGGCGTTGAAGGCCTGTTCAGAAGCCAGTCTGCCAACGAGGACTGTGGCAGTTATCATTGTCTGACGCCCCAGGAGAAGTTCTTACACCTCAGAGGGCCCTACGTGGTCTGGTCCTTGTCCGCCTCCCCTGCACTGTCTCCAGCCACAGAGCAAATGAAGTCACGTCTCCTGGCTTTTCCACTTGCTTTTTCCTCCACTGGAATGTCCTACCCGTGATCTTCTCACAGCCAGTTCCTCCTTCTCACTCTGGTCTTAGTTCAAGTGTCACCTCCTCAAAGAAGAGGAGGTGCCCCAAAACTTAATGGCATAAAACAACCATTTTATTATACTCATAGATTTTTCTGGACTTTGGACAGGGCAAGGTGGGGGGAGCATGTCTCTGCTCCAAGATGTCTGGAGAAGACTTAAAGACTGGGGCTGACTCACCTGAAACCAATATAATATTTTATGACAACTGTAACTGAAAAATAAATTTTAAAATAAATTAATTAAATTTTAATTTAAAAAACAAAGGCTAGGAGTGACTTGATGGCCAGGGCCTGGAGTCACCCAGAGGTGCCTTCACTAACATGGCTGCTGGTTGGTGCTGGCTATTGTCGTGGACCTTGGCTGGGCTATTGGCAAGAACACTTACTTGTGACCTTTCCATGTGGTCTCTGCATGGGCAAGTTTGGGCTTCCTCACAGCATGGTGGCTGGGTTCCAAGAGTGAGTGTCCCAAGAGCGAGCCAGGAGGAAGTGCGTGGCATTTTTATGATCTAGCCTTGGAAGTTACGTAACACCACTTCCACCATCCTCTTATTAGCTGAGACAGTCACAAAGGTCCACCCAAGGTCAAGAGGAGGGAATGTAGTCTCTACCACTCAGCAGTAGCAAGCTCACGTTGCATAAAGACCATGTGAGATAGGAGGTATTTCTGTGGCTACTGTTGAAAATATACTAGGAGAAACAAGATGGCGGCATAGGGTAGACACCGTAAATGCAGCCGTGAACAACTATTTCAGAAAAACCTCGAAAAGAACACACGGACACCACTCGCACCCACAGGAAGGCTGGCTGAGTGAAAATCCTACAACTAGAGAAGAGTCTGAGACTCAGAGGAGCAGCGGAAGCAAAGTACAGAGGTACGGAGGCACGCGC
>PVJC01021517.1:0-28152 GCA_004026665.1 Murina feae
CCTTAAGGAAAAGTGCCTTTCACTCCTCCCCTCTAGGAAAATTCTGAAACCAATTTTCTGAACACCATGGATATTTTTTTCACCTTGCCCCTGAAATTCCAGACATTGGCTTAGAATAGAATTAAATTACAGAACTGGTTGCTTTTACCTGAAAGAAAATTTCTACCTTTGTTCTGAAATGCTCTCCTTCCCTGGTAGGAACAGAGGTTTATCATCATTCCAAGCCTTCATCAAGAGAAGTAATGGCACAAAGAACATTTCCCCAGAAAGTCTCCAACTATACATCTCATCTGTATTATGACTTATATGGCTGCAAATCTGTAAGCCTTTTTCATTTTAAAATAAATACCTGCCTTAACCTGGTGGGAATCATTTTGAATTACAGTTTGAACAGAAAAAAAAATAATGGATAAATGTTAAAATCATTAAATATATTTTACCTAGGAAATAAAAGAAAAATGACTTATTTCAGTCCATTGTTATGCGATGTATCATTTTGGGGGTAGTTTTTTTTTTTTCTCCAAGTAGCATGCAGAAGTTCTGTCTACCTGCCTGTCACCTTTCTGTCAAAAGATTTCTCACATCATATTCTTTTTTACCTCTCAAAACACTTCACTTTAAAATTTGATCACAGGATTTTCTAAGTATTCTTTAGGTTATGTCATATAACCTAAAATATAAAAAGCTCCTATTTTTTAAAAAGTCAGCTTTCATAAAAAGAAAAAGATTTAACTATCCAGAGTATCTTTTCTGAATTGAATCTATAATGATTCTTCTTAAAATTTCTCAGATGTCTAAAGCTTGATAGACATTTTGCCTCATTAAAGTTAATGTGACATTACTATAAAAACAGAGTGAATAAAATGGTATATGAGGATTTCTTTTTTAGTCCTAAATCCTTTTCCTGGGGCTCTCTTGCTTTGTATCAGGAAAATTTGTGCTGGAAGAATTAGCTTATACTGGAGTGAAAAGTTCATTCCCTTTAACATACCTGTGCTATTGCAGAAGAAAATCATACTTTGCCAGTACGTTTCACCATTCTCCCTGCATGCTCTCTTTACTCACCCCTTACTGGTTTTCTTATGATTTAAATCAAGAATTAAATGCATTTCACCCATGACCAGAATCCTCTGCAAAGAGGTCTTTTCTGTCTTCATTCAGGTCCTGTGGCCATAATACCTCTGGTAAGTCCACAAATAGGTGGGGAGAGCAAGATGATCAGCTACCTGCATGGAACTCTGTGGAACTTCATAGATTGCAGGTGGTGGCAGTCAACACAGACATAGCTTCCCAGACCCCATGCCACCACTTTGGGAAATGAAAAAGTAAATCACCCCTTATTCTTATTGTTTTTAGTCTTTAGACCTATAATAGGTAGAAATTAGATCTGCACTTATCCTACAAAATTTGATAGTTAAAAAATCCTTTGTCTCCTATCTGTGAGGACTCCTTTTCATATTTTCCAGAATGGGCACATTTTCTCCTTCAAATCATACAGAATTTGCCATTTCCCTGAACACTGTTTTTGGAGCTCAATGTTCAGTAGGAATGGAATGGGTAATAAAGTTTATATTTAAAAGCACTTATCTCAGATTGAAAATAGAATTGTTTTCTCAAATGCAAATACTACTAACTAAAGTGTAAGTGTGTGTGTGTGTTTTAGCAAGTTTCTCTGAGAAAGTTGGGGTTAAATCACTGTGATACATTTCTGCATTTCATATTTCATTGGGCAGATTATATACCCAGCTCACATGAAATCATCAAGCACTTGAAAACTCATTTTTTTAAAAAATGTCATTAACCTCTTGAGCCTAAAGAGGCAAAAACAGTGATGTGCGAAGCTTGACTGTCTGAGTAGATTACTAATGAGTTAGCATGTCTGGTTTCATTCTCAGCAACTGAATCCCAGCACCTCAGTAGTCAGAGCCCAGAACTATAACTAAGGTGTAGAGATGGCCCCACTCAGTGCAGAGTTAATGAATCGGTACCAGTTCTGGGCTCTGGGCTTTCCTTCCTTTATTCACAACCAGCAATTTATTTGAATTATTCCATTTTATATGACCTGAGCATGAGGAAACCAAAAGAACTATAGGGTAATGGAAGAATTCTGTTTTGAATGCCTGCCACATATGACTCACTTGTGCTATGCCATAGCATTCATATTAACCCAACTTTATAAATAAGGAAAAATGAATTTCAGCTAAGCTATGTAACCAGTCAAGGTCACATGGTTCATACTAGGAAGTGGCAGAGCAAAGATAGAATGCAGCTCTGTTATCCTGAAACCCATGCCCCTTTGATGAAGCCAGGTCTCTTCCCAGAAGGCTGCCTTTATATTTGACTCTGTCCAGCTCAAGCCATAGAAATAACAGTCTTGACTGACTCTGAGCACAAATAAGTGACGAGCATTTTCAATGCACTCCACCAAAACGTTGGAAGTAAATTTAGCTTTTCCATGAGAATCAGAGGATTCACTTTATGATTCTGACAAGAGGGTTAAGGTACATGGCATCATCTCACTATAAAATGACCTTGGAATAAGAAAAAACAAACTCTGAAAAAAATGCCCATGTGTACTGTGATGTTCTGGCCACTAGAGAGTCACAATGACCAGATGAGGACCGTAAGGGCCCAGTGCTTCCTTCTGTTAACATTCAGAACAATATCTATATTGAAAAGATCATACTTGTCAGACCAGAACATTTCAAGGCAGCATAACAACATTAGATAGGTAAGAAACATATCAGTTAAATGTCCTAATTCATATTTCTTAACACCTTATCAAAAATGGCTTTTCTCTCTTTTTCCCTAACTCATAAGACACTCTAGAAATATCTTAACTTACCATGTTTGTTTAGTGTTTGCCAAATGGAAAGGAGTTTGTTTGCCTGAAGAAACTGATCATTATTGATTATCTTCCCCAAACCTGTAGGATCTTTGTTTTCACTGCATGTTCAGAATGAATATATCACTCTTCGAGTACAGTATATGACAGACAGCTGAAGGAGGGCTGTAAGCCAAGGGAAGCTCACATTGTAAATAATATCAGACTACTGTATACTGGCTACACCCATTCTTCAAAACTGATTCTTCTTCCTAGTGATCTCCCAGTTTTCCAATGAACATCCTATTTATGTCTCAGCTTCTATGAAAAACTGATAAATTGTCCCTAAAACCCAACTTTCAGCAACTTACCTCATCACTAGGAGACCAGCAGATAAATATTAAACTAATTGATTCTGCTTCCTTAATGGCAACTCTATGCACATTAAAATGCATACAAGCAAGCAGAAATTAAATATGTGGACTTACCTTAATAATAACTTAAACTACTTCAGTGTCAGGCCAGAGACATTTAGATAAAATTAAAATGGCTGATAACTACATTAAAGGGGGACAACTGGGATCAGTGTATTATTTATTTCACATGGTCAGCCAGCTGGTTAATGATGAAATTTTATTTCATTCCCAATTTGTTTTCTCTTGTTTCTTTATTTCTTAGAGGCCTACTCTTCTTCAAATTTTGATATAAGGTATAAAAATATCATAAATGTTAGCCTAAGGAAAACATTAGAAAAATAAATGGGCTACAATTTATTTTATGTTTTAAAGCCAAATTTAATCAACTTTAGAGGAAGCTCTAATTTGGGTGTATAATACTCATTTATTTATTTTTCTATATTATCTTTCATTCCACAAACAAATATATCTTTTTTATGCTAGGTATTGGAGAAGAAGAAAAAACATAATCTAACATAATTTCCACTCTCAGAAAATTTGCAATCTAATGGAAGAAATAGAAGACGGATGAGTTATTTATTTCCACAAACTAGCCATTTGACATCTAATCCCCAAAACCCAATGACATAAAGTAAAAAGCATGAAGGTCAGTGATTCAGTCTGGGCTATATGTAAGATAGTTATTCTATATTTGGCTGAGCTTCTTCACACGTTTAGACATCAGCTGCCTATTGGCTGATCCAGGCTGGCTTTGGCTGGTAGAATTTGGCTTTACATATCTTTAATTCCCAAGGGGCTAGGATGGGCATATTCTCAAGGAATGGAAGAGGCATAAGAGCACAACCAAAAATACTCCAAATACTTTTTTTCAGACTATGTCATGACTGCTAACATCCCTTTGGCCAATGTAAGTCACGCAGCCAAACTCAGAATCAAATGGCAAGGAAATGAATTCTGCCTCCTGGTGGAAGGACCCTTCAAGTCACATGGTAAAGGATGCCAATATAGAGAGAGGTAAAGAATCAAAGCCATTCTCACAATCCGCCATAGAAGAATGGACAAACAAGAAGAGATCCTCTCATTTTATAACAAGGGGTAAGTGTTTATAACAAGGGGTTTATGGAGGTAGAAAAAAGTGCTATGGAAGTTCACTAGAAGTTCTAAATACCTCCTTTCAGAAAATCAACAAAGTTTTCATCAAAAAAGCAATAATTAAAATGGTATTTAAAAGCTTTGTGTCTGAAAAGGCAGAAAGGGGGTTATTTCTGAAAGGAAACACAGATGCAATGATGCAAGGACGTTATTAAGCATACTATGTTGAGAACACGTGAAGACTGTGTCTGAAACGAGAGAGAGAGAGAGAGAGAGAGAGAGAGAGAGAGAGAGAGAGAGAGAGAAATTATATTTGTGCTTGAGGTTGCACCAGATAGAGAAGTCTTTGTATGCCAACCTACTATTACATTTCACCCAGTTTACTTGATTGTAAATCTCTAAGGTATAAGGGATATGTCTTTAGTCATCTCTGCATTATCCATTTTAACTTGTACATAGAAAGTATTCAGTAAATGTTAGCTAGGTTGACTTCGACTCCACTCATTAGAAAAAAAAGGAAACAAATTGACCATCTGGTGGAAATGAAGTGGTAATACACAAAGACATCTTTACAGGCAAGTACAAGTCTAGAAGTCATCTCTTTTCATATAATGATCACAACTTTCAAATCTTACCTACTGAAGTCCTTAAGCATATTTTTGGTCTTCAGTGAATTTAAACTGTATTAAGAGGAAAGAGGATACGATTTTGTACTTTTATTTTTCCCTAGGAATTTAGTTGTAAGAGCAGAGCTATATCCAAATTGAGGACATTTCCATGATGTTGATTTTGGTTTTTGGGGGTTTATTTCATAACTTCTGATATTGAACAATATGAGAGAATGCAATTTAATAAAAGATATAAAATAAGAAGTACGTGTTAGCCTAAAGTATTAACCTTTTCCAAAGGCCATCTAAGGACCAAAACTAAACTTTTTATCAGTGGTCTTAAGAAGGTACCAAAAATGAAATAGTAACTAGTGCTGGGCTACTCTGCTTTACCGACTATGTATTCTGCTTAGAGGAACAAATACACTGTCATTTTACCATATAATAGAGATTAAGACCATGGATTAGAAGAATAAAAACTGGAGAATATTAAGTGACCTTTATTCCCTTTACCTCGAAAATTTCAGGAAGTTATTTCCACTGATATAATACTTGGGCTGCACTCCATATTGTCTTTATTCATTTTTCCCTATGATCAGAGAATTATTTTACCTGAATAGTAGGTGCTATGAATCTTATAATGTGGAGCTGATCAATTAAAAAATTATCAATTTAGACTCCAAAGGTAAGACCAATTAGATAATAATAATTCTATATGTGTCAGCTCTGCCAACCTAAACTCTTCTTAGAGTGGATATCTAAAGCTCTAGAATCAGCAAGTTCATTTGTCCATGTTCTCCAATCAGCACTATCTGCAATAAAGCTACTATTTCTTATTCCTCACCCAAGAATATGTTTTTATTGATTTCAGAGAGGAAGGGAAAGAGAGAGAGAAACATTGACCGGTTGCCATTCCATAGACATTCCACCAGGGATTGAACCACAACCTAGGCATGTGCCCTGACTGGGAATTAAACCTGCAAACTTTTTGGTATACAGGATGATGCTCCAATCAATTATGCCACCCAAGCGGGGCATCAATAAAGCAATGATTTCGATTGCAGATTACTTCTCTTATTTTCCATTGGTTACAAAGATAAAAAGAGAAGGAAGTGGGGGGGGGGGGAACAAGATGACAGCATAGGTGAACACCGAAATTGTGGCCGTACACAACTATTTTAAAACAACAATGAAAAGAAAAAATGGATTCCACCCAGACCCACAGGAAGGCTGGATGAGTGGAAATTCTACAATTAGAAAGAGATTGAGACTCAGAGGAGGTATGGAAATAAAGTACAGAGGTATGGAGGCACGTGCTAAGGGGCTTGTGGAAAGGGCTTGCAGAAAGGGCTGGAAGCATTTCATACCGGAGGGAAGCACAAGCTCCCGACAGCTCTGAACTTCAGTTCCAAGCGAGTTTCTGGGGACTCAGAACCATACAGGGAGAAGCTGGACTGTTGGGCACTGTCAGGCACCGGGAGAAACTCCAGAGCAGCTTGAGACCGATGCCTCTTAGGGCAGGGCTGAGAATCGGCCATAACTGGTTGCTCTGCCCTGTAGACTCCCCAAGACCCTGCCTCACTCAAGCTGCATGTAGAGGCTTTTGCATATAAAGGGCTGGAAAGCCCCAGGCAGAAGCTAAAAATAGCATCTCCTTGGAGATACAAGTGCAAGTGTACCCAGGGGTCTTATACCAAAGCCCCACTGAAACAACTCTTGCCCCATAAGGGTGTCTCCAGCACAGAAGTTCTCCCACTGTAGACACAGCTAATTCGCATAACCAAGTGGCTTGGAGGTCATTTCCTCTCAGTGATGACCTAACACAGAAAGCCACTCTATCAACCCAGGGAAGCAGCCAAAATGTGGAGACAAAGAAACAGATCACAAATGACAGAATGGAGGAAAGCAAACAACTGGATATAGAGTTCAAAACCACAGTTTTATGGTTTTTCAAAAATTTTCTAGAAACCGCTGATAAATTTAGTGAGAACCTCAATAAATCTAATGAGACCCTCGAGGATATGAAAAAGGACCAACTAGAATTAAGCATATACTGACTGAAATAAAGAATATTATACAGAGATCCAACAACAGATTAGAGGAACGCAAGAATCAAGTCAAAGAATTGAAATACAAAGAAGCAAAAAATACCCAAATGGATAAGCAAAAAGAAAAAAGAATCCAAAAATATGAAGACAGTGTAAGGAGCCTCTGGGACAACTTCAAGTGTACCAACATCCGAATTATAGGGGTTCCAGAAGAAGAGAGAGAGCAAGATATTGAAAACATATTTGAAGAAATAATGTCAGAAAACTTCCCCTACCTGGTAAAAGAAATAGACTTCCAAGTCCAGGAAGCTCAGAGAACCCCAAACAAAAGGAATCCAAAGAGGACCGCACCAAGATACATCATAATTAAAATGTCAAGAGCAAAAGACAAGGAGAGAATTTTAAAAGCAGCAAGAGAAAAGCAGTCAGTTACCTACAAGGGGGTACCCATACGTCTGTCAGCCGATTTCTCAACAGAAACTTTGCAGGCCAGAAGGGAGTGGCAAGAAATATTCAAAGTGATGAATAGCAAGAACCTACAGCCAAGATTACTTTACCCAGCAAAGCTATCATTCAGAATTGAGGGTCGGATAAAGAGCTTCACAGACAAAAAAAAGCTAAAGGACTTCATCACCACCAAACCAGTATTATATGAAATACTGAAAGGTATCCTTTGAGAAGAGGAAGAAGAAAAAGTAAAGATAAAAATTATGAACAACAAATACATATCTATCAACAAGTGAATCTAAAAATCAAGGGAATAAAATATCTGATGAACAGAATAAACTGGTGAATAGAATAGAATCAGAGGCATAGAAAGGGAGTGGACTGACAATTTTTGGGGGGAAAGGGTGTTGGGGGTGCGGGAAGAGACTGGACAATAATCGTACACCTATGGATGAGAACAGCAGGGGATGCGGTAAGAACAGAGGGTGGGTTGGGAACTGGGAGGAGGGGAGTTATGGGGGGGAGAAAAAACTGTAATAATCTGAACAATAAAGATTTAAAAAAAAAAAAAAGAAGGAAGGGGTGTTATTTTTTTGTTCTTCTAACTGCAAAGACAGATTCTCGGTCTTATCCACCTCAGTATTCCCTATAGTGCTAAAATGCTGTCAAGCACATAGTGAATGCTCAAAAAATTGTTCCATGAATGAGAACAGAGATTATTTAACATCAAAATCTAGTCTGTTCTTTTATCTTAGATCTCTTGGGTTTCTTTTGAGGAAAGTAGAGTTGCTCTTAGTGTCACTAGTCAACATTTTTCTTCTCTACACATTTGTTCAGTTTCTCAAGTGCCAATAGTCCATGCAATTCTTTTATCTCCCCATTGGTTGCTTTGTAACATGGTGACCACAAAGAGTTTGTCAAGTACTTTGTCATCCTTTGTAATGACAAAGCCTGTCTGCATTTAAATAACATCTGTGCTCCTTTTGGGGAGTTCACAGAAATAACGAGGGTCCATTTCAATAAAACACTAAGTCTGCATCACTCAAACTGTTGTCTCTGGTGGTTAATTGGAAGCTTCCTGAATGCTTCTCTCTTCTCAAAAACAAAATAAAACACAACATTGTGTGCCTGTGATTTCTCCAGCTTGCCCTAGAATATCAGGTAGTTCTGAATTACTGAATGATAACCTCAAAATAACCAAATAGTTCTCAAATCTTTGACAGTTTTTCCTTACTATATGTACAGAAAAAATATATAGCATGTTGGAAAGATGCAGGCAATACAGTTTGAAGCCAATATGATACAAAATAAAGAGTTAGGAAATCCAGGCGGTGGTTAAATTTTATACAGTAGTAAAGAGGACGCTATTGAAGGAATTTGAGCCAAAAAAGAGGAGGATAGGAGGAAGGGTTGGTAGTCATATAAGCATGATACTTACATAATACTTCTCAAACTATAGACTCAGGCTTGGCTGTTACTGAGAAATTCTGAATGGGAAGAGTGTGAGTTTAGGGTACTCCATTCACTGTCTTTAACCACTGTAATACTTGGGAAGTCAAGTCCAAAAGCACTGAAACTTATGGTTATCAGGCTACGTATGATCACTTATAGACTCATAGGGTGTTTGAGCTAAAAGAAACTTAAGAAAAATTCTGGTCCAAGTTCTTCATTCTTTCCAATTAAGAAACGAAAACCTTGAGAAATAAGGTGATTTTCCCAATGTCACACACCAATTTGCTGAACAAAATTATGGTCACTTATCCACAGGTCCAAGGGAATGGATAACCTACTATGAATCAATCATAAGCTAAAGAGTTTGTTTGCTTTGAATTCTCAATATACTCTTCAAAGATGTCTGTGTGTGCATGCATGTGTGTGTATGCTCATAAGTTATGTGACCTTGGAAAAGTGACCTAACCTCCCTAAACCCTGAGCTTGTAATAGACTTATAATCCCTAATTTATAGGTGAAAGAAAACAGGTTCAAAATAGGTTCAGGTTCAGGGAGTTTAGTTCACTTTTCCAAGATCACACAGCTTGTAAGTGGCACAGCCAGGATGGGAATCCAAGTCTTTCCAAATTTTATATCACCAGACAGCCCTACCCTCTACAGTGCAGTAAGTTGCCTTAGCAGTATGCAATTTCATCTCCAGGCAGGATTCCAACATAAATCCTATCTTCTCCCTGGAGCCTAAAGAGGCGAACAATTCTCAAAATTTAAATCCAAATATAAAAGCTACTTTTCTTACCCAAGGGACTCAGAACCCAGATTTCATTTCAGATGTCTCATTTGATCTTCCTAAGAGGTTCTTTCCTTTGGGTCGTTAGAACAAGCGCTGTCTGCAGGGCCAGGGCACTCAAAGGCTGCAACAGCAGCCTGATCAAGTGGAGCTCTTTGTAAACACTGTGCTTCGATTTATTTCACAGGGACTATAAAGAGAGGCTTTTATCACCATGCTCTGTGAGAAAACAATGGAGAAACATAGGTGCAATCTGCAGAGACAAGTGGAAATGTCCCCAGCGAGGGCCTGACTGAGCCAGGGATTGCCCCAGCGAACAGCACCTCAGCCTGTGTTAGCATGTCAGCCATTCACGAATGTGTCCTTCTGCCTGTAGGAGAATAATGCCACAGTCCTGCCAATGGCAAAGGGGACACCTGGGTTCTTCTGGGAGATGGGACAGTAGGCTGCTCAACAGCAGGAGTCAAAATAAATTGGGTTCAAATTTCAATTCTTTTTCTTACCAGGTGGCCTAGTGGCCAATCGCATACCATACTCTCAAATTCTGTCTGTAAAACTGAAGTAATGACACCTAGTTCACAGGATTATTGAAAGAATTCTATGTAATGTGCATAAAGAACCGTAGCACAGAGCCTTGAACTTAAAGGAGCAGCTCAGTAGCAGACCCTTGCTGGCCAGCTTGAGCTTTGTTGTTGTTTTTTTATTCTCCCTAATATCTTTTTTGTTTTCCCTAATAAAGAACATTATGGAATTTCTGAATAATTCCTCTTAAAACTAGAATTAAAAGGCCTGTTCCTCTGTGGTATAGTAGGCAATATAGTAAATGCCCTCTGTAAGGTGGGCAGGCCATTGAGGGCTACATGCCCGTTTGTCAGAGGGTGCTAGGCTCCAAAAGGTAAACAACTTGTCTAAACTCAGACAAGTTAGTGACAAGCCAGGATCTGACCCCAGATATTTGTCTCCTAATTTAGTGCTCTTTTCTCTGAAGTGTCCTAATGTGACAAGTATTAGGAGAGAGCCCAAATCATCTTACTGTAAAATATTCAAGAATTGGCCAACTTGCCCTGCCAATCTGAAGAGACCACACATCCTCCTCAGAGTGTCCTAACGGCACAAGCATTTATTAGTAAAGCAAGTAGCTATGCCATTGTCTCATTTTATAAATAATTATGAACCTCTAGAATGAAATGTTTACTGTAAATTTTTTTCTGTTTAATGAAGAGAACCACAGACTTTCTGGCAGACCCAGTCAGCAGTTTTGTTACTTGTCATTACTGTTGATATTACTCAGTGACCCTCTTGATTGTGGAGTGTGTCTTGTGCTGCCTCCTCTGTGATGGGAGACTGCACAGTGACATGAAAGACTCCTGAGCTAGGAGGCAAGATGTTCAGGTTTCAGCACTGGTTCTGCCTGCTGGCCTTTGTCAAGTCACTTCATCAAACTGGGCTTCACCTCCCTCATCTCCAACAGGAGAAACTTGCAGATGATCCCTACCTGTAGCACTTTTCAAATCTAAATTCTTAGATTCACAGCTGCCTTTCAGAGACCATATGAAATGTCCCCTGAAGGGTAATGACTCTGATAAAATAAGGGAGTGACCAACATGCAAAGTCTATTTTCTTCTCACACTGAAAAGCGCTGTGTTTTATCATAATTTGTTATATTAACATCAGCCCCATGTGGTAGGAGAAACCCTGGATTTAGAATCAGACAACCTGAGTAGGATTGGTATTTACACTTCTTACCTGTATGACCCCGGCAAAGTCAGTTGACTCCTCTGAGTTTCTCTTTGCTCAACCTTAAGATGGGGCTAATGCTCTCCTGGCTTTTTGTGAGTCATTGTTCTATTAGACTTGGGAATGTTCTTTGTAAATTGCTGTGTCCTATATACATTTGTAGTGTGTGTAAATTCCACACATCTGAGTATAATAAATGCCCTGCTTCCTTCGGGTTTCTAAAGCAAATTTAATCCCTCATTTCTAGCCTGTGAGATGGAGAGGAAATGTGATATTCCCAATCATTACTAGAGCTCCAGCCCTTATTTCCATTCTCCTTTCAGAACTCTGAAAAGATATCAAGGGTCACAAATAGATTAGAATGTTCATATAAGGGCTATCTGCACACCAGTTACTTCTGCAATGACCCATCCCCACAGCCTGCATGGCCTCAAGTTTAGGTAGAAGATGCTCATGAGGCAGCTCCCGGCCAGCCCCTACCACCATCTTCATTCAGATACAAACAAGAGTCCATCACATGTGTTCATACAGAGTGGCTATTGTTCACAGAAGTTCAATGAAGAACCCCCCGGGGAATATACCTTCCCTCAAAATGATCTCCCTGCTCTTGCTTCATTCTTACTTCAATTCCTTACCCCTTAAGATTACCTAGCCATATTGTCCCTTTAACAAGCCTGGGTTGCATCAGCAATAGCCCTGAGAGAACGGCAAATTCTGTCACTCCACACGAGGGCTCCCAGTGCCAAGGAAAACAATTGGCAGGGGATGTCTTCTCAAGATACAAAGGAGGTACATAATATCCTATCCTATATAATAAAAGGCTAATATGCAAATCAACCAAACAGCAGAATGGTCAGTCATTATGATGTGCACTGACCACCAGGGGGCAGACACTCAATGCAGGAGCTGCCCCCTGGTGGTCAGTTTACTCCCACAGTGGCCTTCTGTCCAGACAGAAGCCCACTCTTAACATCAATAGTTTCACATATGCAAGAAAACTTACTTAAAGTTTGGTCCACATCATTAGATATTTATACATCCCAAATTCCTAGTATTTTGCTTTTAAGTTGATATATTCACATTCCAGGCATTGTAAAATGAGCGTTTTTTTCCTCAAGATGATTCAGCAGAAATGTTTCCAGGCCATATTCAGAATCCAACTTCCCCATCTTCACAGAGGCCTATTGTTTGGCCTTGCCCCTCTTATGGCCATATCAAAGACCATAATGAAGAATAGAATCTTTGCACTTAAGGTTAAAGCTCAATTACTCATGTGGATTATCTTGGAAAATTTTAACCCATCAGCCCTGTCCCTGGCATTCTCTTCTTTCTTTCCTTCTCTCTGTTAAGTGTGCTAGGGGAGACACTCTTTGTGTCTTCTAGAGTCAACCCTCGTCAGAAGGCAAGCATTTCTGTAATAGGTGAGCAGAGACTCATGTCACGACAGGCCCACAAAGATACTCAATTCACTTTAATAACAAGCATTGTGTGGCCAGGCCAACATATACTAGCCAACATGTCAAAGGAAAGCCCAAGCACTGGCCATCAGGACTTCTGTATAAAAAGTAATGGACACTTATTCCCTTTACTTTTTTTTTTAAGTAAAACAGAATTTTTGAAGAACTATAAGATGAACCAAGGAATAGTTTGAAGACTTTAGGAGAGTCTTATGTTGCTTTCTCAGCCCCCATCAGAGACTTAAGAGTTTCCGCAGTGACTGCCACTGTTTAGGTTGTGCATAGATTAAGCCTCATGGGGTTGAGATGTATCCCATACAACAAAGAGTGGAGAGTCATAAGCTCACCCCGAGAGTCAGACTGTCATGCCAGGTGGGTCCTTCCATCAACTTATAGGCAAATTTGCTCCATCGGCCAGCTCTACCTGGCACATGCAACTGAAAATTGCCCATCAAATTTACAGACTGATACAGTTCATGCTGCAAATAGTCAAAAGTGCAATCATTAAATACATGTTGCAAAGAGGACCTACAATATATTTGTTTATTGGCAACACCCAAAATCACAACTGAGAAACCCAAAGTAAGATACTTGATTGAGATTTTCTTTAAAATGCTTTCTAAAAATGTATGTGTCTGTGTGGGAGGAAAAGGCAATCAGCTTAACAACTGTGCATTAAGTGTCTACTGTTAGCAAAACAGTAACTTTGGAAACTTCTTGGATTTTCACATGTGTATTTTTTTAATATATTTTATTGATTTTTTTACAGAGAGGAAGGGAGAGGGTTAGAGAGTTAGAAACATCAATGAGAGCGAAACATCGATCAGCTGCCTCCTGCACACTTCCCACACTGGGGATGTGCCCACAACCAAGGTACATGCCCTTAACCAGAATCAAACCTGGGACCTTTCAGTCCGCAAGCCAACACTCTATCCACTGAGCCAAACCGGTTAAGGCCACATGTGTATTTTATATGCTCACTCACCTATTCAGAAAACTTCAGTGGCTCCTCATTAATCTGAGGAACACAGCTGATGTATTAAGTCCCTCCAAGATTTGACACCAACCAATATTCCAGTTTTATCTCTTACAGCTCTTGCTACACTGCAAATACATAACACATACACATACACACACATATACACACACACACACCTCTTGCTAAATACTCTCAATTCTCCAAAGTAGTCACATCACTTTTTTCTCGCAACAGCAATTTTCAACCTTTATAAAGCTTCGAAATATATTTCGGAGTCAAAAACTGGAAGTATATTTAGGAGTCATTCAAAGATATTGCAGTTCAGTAGAGCTGGGGTGGGACCAAAAATCTGTCTGTATATGCACACCAGTTGGTTCTTATGGAGGAGGCTTGAGAATCACATTATGAGAAACACTAGTTTGGACCATTTGCATATATATGGTCTTTGCTCTCTCTGAAATGCCATTCTCTCTCTATTTGACCATAAAATTCCTATGTAGTTCCCAAGGCCCCAGTCAAAGTAATATCCTTCCCCCTCTAGTCAGAGTAAATTGCTTCTTCCTCTGTGCTACCAGTATATTCAGTACATATCACTTTTATTAAATTTGTCACATTTCATTTTATTTATTAGGGTAAGTATCTATCTTCTTAAATAGATTGCAAGTTACTTGTAGACTGCAACTATGCACTGTAGGTACTCAATGAATGTTTGATTAATAAATTATCTATAAGGATAAGTTTACCCTACTCAAATTGCCTTCACTTTCATTTCTAACTAAATAAACCCTAAAAAGTCCCAAATTTCATCAATGTTTCTTCTTTCATAAACCCATCTCTAATAAGCCAGGAATATATATCCTTTCCTCTGTATCACAACAGGCCTTGCTTATTCAAAGCATGAATCTCATTGTTTTCCATTACATGACCTGTACACATTCATATTTTCCCTACTTGACTGTGCTTGTTGTGTTGTTCATTTTTGTATCCCCCAGAGCACAGAGCAGAGCACACATAATATCTGAGAATAATTGGATTATACATAGTCAACTTACCTAATAAAAATGTAGACTCTTTGCACAACTGAAAAACTCCATTTCCTATGCCTAGTTCCAGGAGAGGAAAAAACCCACAGTATAAAAATCACAAAGACATCAAGAACAATGCTTTTACTCTTTAGATATATCCTAAGATTTCAAAGTTATGCAGCAGATGGGAAAGTGGCAGATTAAGCTTTCTAAATGTATCTGTTTGCAGCTCTGAAAAAGTTTTTACTTGTACAGGCCTTATTAGACTATTTCTACCTCTTACATTTGCTGCTGTTGTCATTATAGCTATTAATAAAATTATTTCTAATTATGTAGATATATCAACTCATAGAGAAATAATGTAGAAGTTGCTACTGTACAGTGTATAAGCTCCTAAAGGGATATCCAACATTTCCTTTCTCCCTATATTCAAAGTATTAATTACCAGAAAGAATGAGAGAAGAGTTATTTATTCATGCATCCATCCAACCGTTTGTTCCATGAACACTGATGTATGCTTAATGTAAACACCATATCTACATCTTCTTTGTAGGCTGAGACCAGCCCAGTTCCTGCCTCGTGCATTTCCCTTTAGAACTTATTGATTGATGAATAAATGAATGAGCAATAAGGACTAAGATTTTATCCTTTCCCTAACCAAAAGGTTATAGTAGCAGAGTTCTTTCAAGCTGTTACAATAAAATTGAGTTATTACTGATTTGTGAACAATGCAAGCCATTTATTTTAAACTCCTAAATTGTCTTTATTCCTACCATGTGTTTAACTCATAGGAGAAAGGGTAGATTTTTTGTCAGCCAAGGAATCCCTCTTCTACCCAAAGGATACATTTAATGTTGTAATGATTTTTAGTTTATTGTAAAAGAACCATTTACTTTACCTCCATATATGACTTAAATTGGGAAAACCACTCATGCTTTATGTGCCTTCAACAACTGTGAGATATTCAAATAAAATGCCAGTAGGTAAATAGATAAAATGTACCTGACATAGCAGTTATCTCTGGCAGTGAGCATTCAGTTGTCAATGGGGTGTAGTCAAATCTTATAGGAAGAAGTCATAAAACTCAAAGAATACCAAGAAGTTACTATCAAAATACTGTTGGTGGTACTCTACTGAATGTGAGCCAGAGAGATGCCCATCAGCATGCTAGCTGCTAGAAACAGCAGCAAAGGCAGCCACACAATCACACACAGTGTTCAGAGATTGAAGATTGCTTGGAGTAAAGGCTTCATGCAGCTTTCTAAATGGCTGAGCTCCAAAAGGGTAAAACTGTGTTAACTACAGGCATCAAAGCCACTGCAGCTAACAGAAGGCTGTGTCACCTCGGGGAGCCTGGGGATACTGTTTGAAAAGACTTCCTGTTCCACCAGAGCCCCGTTGGCCATTCTCATTTGCAGGAAGGGAAACTCCACCTGTGACAGGTCTATATTGATGTCCTCTGACAAAGCACACTCCAGGAATGCTCTAAACCGGGACTCGCGATCTCTTTCTCCTGGGCTTTTATTCTAATTCTGCAACTGCAGGAAATTAAGCATTGCACGTGAACATTTACAAGAACTGTCCAGAAACTTTTTGTATTTTATGAAAGGAGCCTGCATCATCATCCCATTCTTGAAAGCATAGGAAAATAGATAACAGCTAAATCAGGAATTGTCAAACCGAAGCAATTGTCAAGAATTAAATGATGGTGCTGAATCCAAGTCATAATTGAAATGCACAGAACCCTCTGAAGCAATGTTACAAACTTCATGACATTACAGAGTTTCCCTGATTTCCCTATATGGCAACAGTATTTAAGAGATTGCACTAGTAAAAATGTCAACTGTAGAGTCTGTCTTGTACCTCATTACCTGGAATTACCATTGGGGTTTTTACACTCTTCTGAATAACAGTTCACAGACTCGCACCCTGACCTTGAGCATTGCAGTTGCATTAATAACAAACCATTCAAGGAAACATGAATAACAAAATATGAAGTTAGAATAAGCATGAAATGTATTGGAGTATCAAGGAAGAAAGATATGTGGAAAACTGCTGGTATGTTCAAAACAGAAGATAAGCTATTTATTCACATTAAACCAGAAAATCTATTCCAAAGACAGCCATAATGGTTTTGCTTATCAGAGCATCATTCCAGCATTACCTAATCTTTCCTAAGAATGCTAGAATCTGAAGAAGACATTTCATACTTGTCAAGTTCTAGAAAGCAGAGAGTATTTTTAAAAATAAAAAATGCATCCAAATACCAAAAATGCAAAGTTGCTACTAAATAAATATTGGCATTAAATAGAAAACAAAACTCTGAAGAGCTAACTAATGAAGAAATATCAGGTAGTTGGGCCAAGAAAAGAAAATGAACGAAGCAAGCTCAAAGGACTGAGTTAAGCAGGTTCTTGGAACAGCTGGTTCTAGCTAAGTGACGAGAACTAAGTTACTGATTAAAGAAACATGGGCTATGACAGATATTTTTACATCCCAGTTTCAACAATTGTCACTTCAGCATGTTTTTAACCTGTCTGAGCCTCATTCTCCTCATCTGTATGTCGGGCAGTTGAGAAAATGTTTTTATTTTTTAGCAGAGTTAGGAATATTTGAGCAAATTTTATTGAACTTGGAACCAGGATTTCAAAGCAATCATAGGAAGGTAATTTATAGTTGATTAGCTAGGAGAACTCCAGAGAGATTTCTCTCTCAGAAATACATGTTTACATTTCAAGAAAGGCTAAAAGTGGGGACCAGGAAGACATCCTGGCCATAAAGATGGAAACAATAGTTAGTTTTGTTTAGAGATAAGAGATGTAGTAACATTTCAAGAGATTAGAGTAAGAATCCAGAATTTTCTGAAGGAGCACAGGTTTTTCTGCCTCATTTTAGGAGAGGGAAACAGTATGTAGGTAAGCATCCAGATGCATGTTTTCAAGATTGCGCACCTACAATATGGATTCTGTGTGTAGGTTTATCCATCCATCTCTGATCATGTTGTTCTTGGGCTAAGCATTGGAGTACAGGGGAACCACACACTCGTTATTTGTTGTAAAGTAAATAATAATCAATCTGCTCTGTTCCAGAAACCTCACATGAGCATTCAGGATCCATATTAATAAAGATAAATATTAAAACCATCACTGTTCTCACTGCTGAAGGGTTGTTTCAGGAAAGCCAAGGGAACAGGCTAGAATAATCTCTGTGGTATTAAACTGATTGAATGGTTGACTTGAAAGGATACAGATAATTCAATCTATATATATAAAAGCCTAATATGCAAAGTGTTCCCTCAGGGGTTTGACTGACCAGGAGTTAGATTGCTCACTATGACATGTGCTGACCACTAGGGCGTGGTGCGGAATGAAGGAAGGCCCTGGCCAGCAGCTGGCAGCCTCTAGGCTCTCTTTCCATGCATGAATTTCATGCACTGGGCCTCTAGTATAGAAATATTTATAGATACATTTAGATACATTCACTGGTTAGTCTACACACAACTTTTTTTGGCTTTATCATCTGAGAGGTCCTAAAAGAAATAAAATTCTAGTAGTAATAAGTACATATAATACCCAGATCCTGTTTTCTATGCCATTCTCCATTAAACAGGAGCAATGGCTGATTTTATGATGAGGGCAGGAGTTATAGTAGAAGAGCTCTTTGACTCTCATAGTACCATAAATCAAGTAAGGAAGTGTACACACACACACACGCACTGATGGGATATATCAAAGGGGTACAGAAGCCAACTGAATGACCTCAGAATGGTCAAAGCCTTGAAAAATTTGAACATCAAAATAAAGTAGTATTGAATTATAACCCAACATATAAATTAAATATTCATGAGTTCAGATTGATTATAAAACAATGACAGTGGAGAGACAAATTTCCCATGCAGAAACATTCTAAATAAATAATGTAGATACTACACCTTAAAGAAGGGGGATCATAAGTCATCTGTCCTTAAGTACAAGCTGTGCATAGTGACATTTTTCTGAAGAGTCCAGTATGGAAAGAGGCAAAAAAAAGAGGTCAGTATCAATAGTGATAAATCTAGTTGATAGTGTGTATGTACCCCTGGTACGATGTGATCAAATTGTACTTCATTTCAGAGAGTTCCTTCCCTGAAATCCATAACCCCCCTAATCATGAAGAAAACATCAGGAAAATTCCAATAAATAGAGGGGCATCCTACAATACACCTAACCAGTATTATTCAAAAGTTGAAACTCTTAAACATTTTTTTAAAATAGACTTCATGAGTTTGTAGTAGGCAAAACATTTTTAGCTGGCACATGAAAAACACAAATAATAAAAGAAAACAGCCCTAATTGGTTTGGCTCAGTGGATAGAGTATCGGCCTGCAGACTGAAAGGTCCCAGGTTTAATTCCAGTCAAGGGCATGTACCTTGGTTGCAGGCACATCCCCAGTAGGAGGTGTGCAGAAGGCAGCTGATAGATGTTTCTCTGTCATTGATGTTTCTAATTCTCTATCCCTCTCCCTTCCTCTCTGTAAGAAATCAATAAAAAATATATTTAAAAAAGAATATCATGAAATGTATTTTAAAAATGAAATAAAATAAAATAAAACATTCATAAGCTGAACTCCAGGAAAATGCAAAGGTATACTTCTTCAAAAGATGCTCTTAAAAATAAAAAAGGAAGCCATTGTTTTGAAGAAATCATACACAATGCTTATATCTAACAAAAGACTTGTAGCCAGAATATATAAAGATCTCTTACAATTCAATAATCACAAGACAAACTGCCCACTTAAAGAAATGTCAGAATCACACACACTCTACAAATCATTGCGCATTAAAAAAATGCCAATCAAGGCCAAAATGAAATACTAATGGTATTTCATACACACTGGCTAAATTAATAAGACTAATAATATTGAGTTTTGGCAGGGACATGGAGCAACTGAAATTATCAAACATCACTAATGGAAAAATAAAATACACTATTCCATTTTGAAAATCAGTCTGGCTATATCTTATTTGGTTAATCATAAATTTTCCATACAAAACAGAAAATGCACTCCTGGGTATTTACTCAAGAAAAAAAAGACATTTATCTACACAAATAAATATATGGAATGTTCAAAGCAGCTTCATTCATTTTATAGTAGTACTCATATGCCACATAATGACATTTGGTCTATGATGGTCCTCATATACAACAGTAGTTCCATTTATATATATAAAAGCCTAAGTAACCATCTGACCATTCAACCATCCAACCAGTATCTATGACAAGCAATGACCACCAGGGGGCAGATACTCAATGCAGGAGCTGCTGAGCTGTGGTGACTTGGCAGCAGTGGTTCTTGGGTGACGCACCCAGAACCAGAGAGGAGGGAGCCCAATTCCAGGGTACATCACCCGAAAACCACCCTCTTGTAATCCAGGACCCCTCAGGGGATGTTGGAGAGTGAGTTTCAGCCCTATCCCCACAGGTCAGGCCAAGAAACCCCACCAGTGCATGAATCCATGCACCAGACTTCTAGTAAGATTATAATGGATCTGAAAATTTTCTATCTTCTAGTAATGTTGTAGCCATCATAATGTCATAGCATGACACATCACTCAGATGTTTGTGGTGATGCTGCCATATATCCTAGGTGTGTGTAGTAGGCTTTACCATCAAGGTTTGTATAAGTGCACTCTATGATAGTTCCACAATTATGAAATCACCTAACAAGGTGAGTTTCTCAGAAGGTATCCCCATCATTAAGTGGTGCATGACTGTAGTAAAAACAAAAAAACAAAAAACAAAAAAAAAAACTAGAAATAACTAATGTTAAAAAGGTAAACAAATTATAATCATTAAGTGAAATATTACTCAGCAATAAAAAGTATTAAATACTTGGTGACTATAGTTAATAATATTGTATCGTACATTTGAAAGTTTCTAAGAGAGTAAATCTTAGAAGTTCTCATCACAAGAAAAATATTGGGCACTATGTATGACAACATACAAACTAGACTTATTGTGGTGATCATTTTGTAATATATACAAATATCAAATCATAATGTTGAATAGCTTATATATATTCTCTTTGGTTAAACATTTGTTCAAACCTTTTCCCACTTACTGATTGGGTTGTTTCTTACCATTGACTTTTAAGATTTTTTATATGTTTGGAATATAAAACCCTTGTGAGACATGTGGTTTGTATATATTCTTCCAGTCTATAGTATGAAGTTCTATTTTTAAGTTTTTTGAGGAATCTTTGTACACTCTGATTTCCATAGGAACTGACCCAATTTACATTCTTAGCAACAGTATACAAGGTTCCCTTTCCTTTACCTCCTCGACGACAGTTATCTCTTGTCTTTTTTGTGATAGCCATTCTAATAAATGGGAAATGAAATCTCATTGAGGTTTTAATTTCCTTTCCTTTATTGAAAGTTTTTTATTACTGCTTCTATCTTCTTAGTTGTTATTGGTCTATTCAGATTTTCTAATTCTTCAATTCTTCATCATTCAGTTTTGGTAGGTTGTATGTCTCTAAGAACTAATTTTTTCTGGGTTATCTAATTTGTTAGCATGTAATTGTTCAAAGTAGTCTTCATGTTTCTTTTTTTTTTCTGTGGTATCTGTTCAATACCATTTTTTAAAAGATTTTTTATTGATTTTTTAGAGAAAGAGGAAGGGAAAGATGTGAGAGAGAAACATTGATTGGCTGCCTCCTGCCTGCCCCCTAAGGAGGCTCAAGCCACAACTGAAACCTGTCCCTGACCAGGAATGGAACTGGCAACCTTTTGGCACATGGAACAATGCCCAGCCAACTGAGCCACACCTGCCAGAAATGTTTTTGCTTTTGAATAACTTTCTGTCATTGTCAAAGTCAATGAGTTACATGTGTGGATCTAATTCTGGACTCCTTTTTATTCTTCTATGTGCCCACTCTTTGCCAATGCTACATTGTCTTAGTAACTGTATTTTTATATGTATTAAATACGTCTTGGCCATTCTAAATTATTTTTCAGGTTATTTTTAACATTAGTATTCTCTTTTAAGTTACTTTGTTTTTAACTATATCTCTTAGTATAATTGGATGGGTTCTCTATTGATTAAGTAATCTAATCTAATAAAAGAGAAATATGCAAATTAACCATCACTCTGAGACACCAAAGCCACGCCCATCAGCCAAGCCATGCCTACCAGCCAATCAGAGTAGCTGTATGGAAATTAACACAGCCAAGATGGTGGCTGGCAGCCACAGAGCTAGAGCAAACAGAAGGCATCCTTTGCACCAGCGATGGAGTTGAAACTGCCTGCCTAGGCCAGCCAGGCCTCTGCTCAAGGAAACAATGTTTCAATTATAGAAGCCACAGAGCTGAAGCAAACAGGAGGCTTCGTTGCCTGACTAGGCCTCAGCTTAAAGCAACAGTGTTTCAATTATAGAAGATAAATAAACCCCAGAAACCTGATTCCAGCCAGCCTCACTGGGATGTTGGGTCAATGGGAGCTGTTGGCAGCCTACAAACGGCCCTCAGCCCCTCACCCAGGCTGGTCACACCCCCATGGGGTGAGAGTCCCCACTGGGGGGCTTGGCCAGCCTGCAAACAGCCATCAGCCCCTCACCTAGGATGGCCAGGCACGCCAGCAGGTGAACATCTCCCGAGGGGTCCCAGACTGTGAGAGGGCACAGGCCAGGTTGAGGGATCCCCGAGTGCACAAATTTTTGTGCACCGAGCCCCTAGTATATACACAATTTTTTACAGATTATATAGAATCAATATTCTGTGAATTTGAGTGGTCTATAGAAATCTTATCACCATATATGTCTCTCACCCTCTCCTATTTATGTTGCAGTTATATATTACATCTATATATATTGAAACACTATCATAAATATTTTTGCTTTAAATTATCAAACATATTTTAAAGTACTCAATAAGTGAAGAGTTCATTTACCCAGATATTTACCATTTCTAGTACTCTTCTTTTACTCCAGAAGTTACAAGTTTTCTTTTTGTATCATTTCCCTATTGTCTCAAGAAATCCCTTTAGTCATTCTTTAGTCAAAAAATCCCATAAGTCAGTTTGGTTCTTGAGCACAGATATATCCCATAGTTTAGTTTTTAAAGTCTACATATGTTTTTCAGGATTAGATCCACAACCGTGCAGCTCATGGATGAGCTTCGGAGTTCGTTTATAACTTTAATGGGTTGCATTCTCAAGTCCTCTCCTACCAGGCTCTCCTTGGTACTTTTTGGCTCCCTGTTGTTCCCCTTTTGGTCATCTGGGCAGAACACTGAGGTGTTAGTTACCCCACACTGTGCCCACATCTCAGATCAAACTATAGAACAGCAAAAAGGCAGGGGAAACCACTGGAAGTTAGTGCATCCATCTTTTTTATTATCATAGCTCCTCTGATTAGAGAGGATGTTTGCCTACCTATTAAGGACTGAATGTTTGTATTCCCTACCCCCAACTTCATATGTTTAAATTCTATTCCCCAGTGTGATGTTATTGGGAGGTGGGGCCTTTGGGAGATAATTAGATTTAGGTGAGATTATGAGCGGGGAATCCCCTGTGATGGGATTAATGTCCTTATAAGAAGATACAGAAACTAGGACTCTCTTTCTCAGACACGTGAGGATACAAGAAGGCAGCCATGTGTACACTAGGTGCCCTCACCACACACCAAATCTGCTGACATCGGGATCTTAGACTTCTCACCTTCCAGAGCTGTGAGAAATGAATGTCTGTTGTTTAAGCCACCCAGTCTATGGTAATTTGTTATAGTACCTCAAACTAAGACAGTACTTTTAGTAATTTGACTCCTGCAGGTTCCTATTGGCTTTGCTATTGCCACTTCTATAGGATTGCTTCAGAGTTAGGAAGCAAAAAAAATGGAGAAAATCTTAATTAATACTTTTTTAAGGTGGAATAGGTTTCTGCACTCTTTATTAGCTTTAGAAAACCACTTTACTGCTTCTTAAGCCAGACTTGAGGGTTTCTCCTAGAACTCTCTCTTCCTATACTGATGCCCACTTCTAGGTTTTCCGTTACAATGCGTTCCACTCAGGGGAAGCTGAAGTAAACTAAATGGGAAACTCACTGCCAGTTTAGTGGTGTTTTGAATTTTTACATTCTTTCTGATCCTCATTTTTCTCTCAAGGCTATTTACTTTGTTCAGCCTTTAAATAGTTGTTCCGTGAATTCTGCCTCTGTTTTATAGCTGTATTCATTGGGAGATACAGAATGGGCTGTGCTTCCTCCATTTCTAATGGAACCAGAATACCCTGAACAATAACTCCTAAATCAAAGGTTTGTACATTCCTCAAACTTGAGAAACAGACTTGTTCTATATGCCTGAATAAAGCTGGACTTCCAATAGTCTGGCATTCATTTCCAGAAAATTAAGCTCCTTGAGAACTGCTTTTATGCCACATTACAGTTATTAATATTCCTTTAGCTTCTATCAAAGGTCATTGCCAGAAGCAAACATCTGATATTTGTAACTGAAATCAGTATAAAAATGTTAAGGCCATCACACATTACATTACTCAATGACCCTTTACAAAGTTCCATATGAGGTTTTCTCTTTTCTTAATTAATTCAGTGTTAGAAAAAAAAAATTCTTCCTCTTAGGAAACTAAAATGCTTAGAACTTTCCAATAACAACAGCTTTATTACTGATTATATACCTCATTTTTTTCCTGTTATCAGAAAGCACAGAAACAAATAAGAAGTTAACTTATAGTTGCCAAAATTATATTACTCTATTTTCCCTGTCCTAATTTTCTAATCTATTTTTTACTTCTTTGCATGTGCATTTGTGATATGTCTCCTCAAATTCTTTGCAGAATGAGGCAGCAAATGAATGAATGAATGAACAAAACATAAGGAGTAACTAAAGCTTTCATTGTTACTTTTTTCTATTTTTTAAATATTTTTATTGATTTCAGAGAGGAAGGAAGTGGGAGAGAGAGATAGAAATATCAATGATGAAAGAGAATCATTGATGATCAGCTGCCTCCTGCACACCCCACAGTGAGGATTGAGCCTGCAACCCAGGCATGTGCCCTGACTGGGAGTTAAACCATGACCTCTTGGTTCATAGGTGGATGCTCAATCACTAAGCCATGCTGAGGGGGCCATTGTTACTTTTCTAGGATTTTTTATACTCATCCAATAGAAACTAGTTTTTTTCCTTCTGATTTTTTCCTCCCCAAGCAGCAAGATACCTAGGGTCTCGCCTGATTAGGTCATGTTCTAAAGCATTTTTCTCCTGCATTTACATTGACATCTGCAAATGCTAATGGAGTTTCTCTCTGAAATGGGGAATCATTAAGTCAGAGAACTATAGCAAAATGGGCAATGAAAGATAGAATTTGTTCATGTCCATAATAATAGCAGTGGTGCTGATGTGCATGGCAATTTCCATTGCATTTATGCAGCACTCTGCAGCATCTGGAAATGCTTTGCTCGATTTGGGGATGCAATCAGTTCAAACCCTTAAACATACTCTTCAGGGCTTATTCTCCTATTGATTAGAATTAAAACAAGTTGCGAACATGAAAGCCTAGGGCACTGATAGGAAGTTAGGGACACCAAAGTATTTTACTCAGTGATGAAAATAAAAAGCAATTACAGTGAAACTCATTTCCCCTGAGAAGGTAAGAGCAAAGCCTCCACTTGTAGCACAATTTCACAAAATTGAAAAATATGACTTTTCTAGAAAATTAGGTTAATGTTGGTGCCAGACTGAAACTGATGGAGTTCTATTTATTGCCTCAACTGTGATCTTCACTCCAGATAATGTCCAGCTCTCCAGGCCTACAGCCTGATGCAGTATCTCTGCCGCCTTGCCAGTTCTCTGCGCCTCTTCGTAGCCTCCCTCAGTAAATAAACCAGGCTTACTGTCCTGCCTCCAAATCAATCCTTTCCTGCCCTCCAATCAACTGACTCTGCCCTCCATCTTCCCTTCCCAGACAGCAACTAGAAAGAACCTGCCTTGAAACTCATTTATGTTCTCCCTTGGATTTCCATCTCTCTATTTCCTTCTGAAAGCACATTCTCATTCTCATTGGCTGCCGTGGTTCTCCTTATCCTGAGGTTTGGATGCACAGACTATACACAGCAATGTCTTGACAGACTCCCTACAGCCATCTCTCCTTCAGAGGCTCTGGGCCCTCTCAATATTGACCAGTTGGACAGCTATTTCCATCATTCGGTGTCACACTGGGGATCAATGCCAGAATCAAGTAAAAAACAACACAAGTCAATAAGTCTAATGATAAAGCAAGAGCCTCAGGGTACAGAATAATTAGCTACTATAAAGTTGATTCTTACAGTAGGCAACCCAAACACGAAGGTACTACACCCTCCTCTGTTGTGACTGGAAATAGCCATCAATTATCAATACTTTATACTTAGTTTAGGAGTTATCGTATATCTATCTTATCCAGCTTCCTTTCAGTGTCCAAATAATAAAGCAACTGAAGAAATGGGCCTAAATTCCACAGTGATGAGCTAGAAGGGACTTTAATGCTCTTCTGGTTCAAAACTCATATTTTTCTAATAATTGTAGAAGCTGAGACTTTGAGAAGTGACTTAACCAAGGTCAAAGCAGGAATTGAAATCCAGGTTGTCTAATTCACAGCCACCATTTTTCAGTAAGACCATTCTGCTTCTTTTCTTTACCAGGAAAACTATTTTCTCTAAACATCCTTATCATTGATTTCTCTGTTGCTATTAATGTCACCAGTCCAATATGACATTGAAATATTTGTCTTTGTTTTGTTTCTCCTTTAAAACCATTTTTAATTCTATTTATAGCATTCTACATTTCTAGCTTCCTTTACATTCCTCACTTCTTCTGCCAGTTTAGGCCATTTTTATCACCTGCCATGACTCCATTTCAGCCTCCAAATTTCTGGCACCCTAATATTCCTAAATTACACTTCTGTATTTCATTTTCTTGTCAAAATCCTCTTGTAACCCTTCATCTCCTATAAACTAAGTGTAAGCTTACTGTTCTCCCCAGTGTATCTATCCCCAGTCTTTCTTGATGATCTTATCTCCACTCTTCTCACTCATATCTTAAGGGTGAAAGTTGATTTCTTACACAACTAAAATAATAAACCATGTATCAAATATTTAATAATTACCATGAAACAAGGAACTTAGTATCTTGAAAAGTTTCCTCTGAAAAGACTAGAGTTCTGAGGCAGAATTGCCCAGCAGCAAAATCAATATTTTGGGGGTTTGTTTCCTAATGTAACACTGAGTACCTAAAATATTTCCAGGTACACTACCAAGTACTGGGAATAAAAGGTTATTAAAACATTGTACCTGACCTCAAGGAACTCATGATTCTATAAAGAACATAAAACTGTGTACAGCTCATTCTAACTCGTGATATGAGTGCCATATCAGAGGCAGTAATAAAGGATTGCAGCAGCTCTTTGACACAGGCTATTCCATTTGCCCTTTT
Organism: Murina feae; assembly: GCA_004026665.1. Classification (NCBI taxonomy): domain Eukaryota; kingdom Metazoa; phylum Chordata; class Mammalia; order Chiroptera; family Vespertilionidae; genus Murina; species Murina feae. Next base: position 27,333 of record PVJC01021517.1, read on the forward strand.
AAACTTTCATTCTCTGTTATCCTCTAACTCTGTTGCCATATTCTTTCTCTTCCTTATTGCATCACTCTCAAGAAGTCCCCCCTGGATATCCACTGAAATCTGCCACATTCTAGACCATTTTCTGACAGACTTTGTCCCACCACCACTCCTTGCTACCCTCTCAAAACACATTTTCAGCACGTTCTACTTTCTCACTTTTCTCCAAGATGCTGACAGGGTAATCTGGCAATGTTTCTAGCTCAGATGTTAAAACTTAATGATTGTTTCATGAGCTATTGTTTTCAGATAACATTGCATTTTATGGGAGCACAGATAAGGGAATTTCAGTCAGGTAGATATTTGGGCAAAGTTCTGAATTTTTATTATTGAGGCTGAAACTAAGGTAGGATCCAAGGGGCTATGAAGGAATCGGTCCAGGTGGTGGCCTAAGTGCCTGGAAGATAGATGTATTTAAGGAATGAGTACATGTGGTCAGTGAGGAGCCATACTAATCAGAATGTTTCTATAATAATATTAGGAATCAAGAGCTCATTCCCCTTAGTGCATTCAGAGACATGGAGACAAGGCTAGAGACCAGAATGCAAGGCTGGAAAACACTAAGCAAAGCAGAATGAGTCAAGTTGTAGACTGTGAACATGATAGCCTGGTGATCCCTCAACGTCCAGAGTGCTAGCTGTTCAACAATGCCTTGGATGGACTTTTGCTTTAGGTATGGAATCAGAATGAACAAGGTGAGGAAGGTATCTGCATTATTAATCATAACAATGCTTAACATTTGTTTAGCTTTAAAAGTGTAAACATTATTTTACACTAGGGGCCC